>CM076610.1:55773691-55925009 GCA_038502775.1 Hippodamia convergens
TAGAAAAATTGAAAATTATTGGCGCGCAGACAGAATTGAATTCTGGAAAAATAACCCTCCCAAGCAGGGCTCGAACCTGCGACCTCCGAATTACTAGTCCGACGCACTAACCACTGTGCTATCGGGAAGGACGGAGGTTCCATCTGATCTTCGGCTGGCAATTCTCCAGAATTCGATGTTAGTTGTTAGTGTTTTATTCTTCACGAACTATGACGTTCGTGAAGAATTCATTGGGAGTTAGGTTAGGTAGGGAAACTCATTCGCTATCGGTGGTCATCGATGATTCGATTTTACCGTTCATCCCGATTGCGTCATTCGCGATTTTTGCGATATATCGGCAGGAGTCGGGTAGTTGAATCTCCCGACCACCGAACAATGTTAATTAGCCAAGAAATAAATCGTGAATGTTTCTATCGTCTGAAAATGATATAGAAAAATTGAAAATTATTGGCGCGCAGACAGAATTGAATTCTGGAAAAATAACCCTCCCAAGCAGGGCTCGAACCTGCGACCTCCGAATTACTAGTCCGACGCACTAACCACTGTGCTATCGGGAAGGACGGAGGTTCCATCTGATCTTCGGCTGGCAATTCTCCCAGAATTCGATGTTAGTTGTTAGTGTTTTATTCTTCACGAACTATGACGTTCGTGAAGAATTCATTGGGAGTTAGGTTAGGTAGGGAAACTCATTCGCTATCGGTGGTCATCGATGATTCGATTTTACCGTTCATCCGATTGCGTCATTCGCGATTTTTGCGATATATCGGCAGGAGTCGGGTAGTTGAATCTCCCGACCACCGAACAATGTTAATTAGCCAAGAATAAATCGTGAATGTTTCTATCGTCTGAAAATGATATAGAAAAATTGAAAATTATTGGCGCGCAGACAGAATTGAATTCTGGAAAAATAACCCTCCCAAGCAGGGCTCGAACCTGCGACCTCCGAATTACTAGTCCGACGCACTAACCACTGTGCTATCGGGAAGGACGGAGGTTCCATCTGATCTTCGGCTGGCAATTCTCCCAGAATTCGATGTTAGTTGTTAGTGTTTTATTCTTCACGAACTATGACGTTCGTGAAGAATTCATTGGGGAGTTAGGTTAGGTAGGGAAACTCATTCGCTATCGGTGGTCATCGATGATTCGATTTTACCGTTCATCCGATTGCGTCATTCGCGATATTTTGCGATATATCGGCAGGAGTCGGGTAGTTGAATCTCCCGACCACCGAACAATGTTAATTAGCCAAGAAATAAATCGTGAATGTTTCTATCGTCTGAAAATGATATAGAAAAATTGAAAATTATTGGCGCGCAGACAGAATTGAATTCTGGAAAAATAACCCTCCCAAGCAGGGCTCGAACCTGCGACCTCCGAATTACTAGTCCGACGCACTAACCCCTGTGCTATCGGAAGGACGGAGGTTCCATCTGATCTTCGGCTGGCAATTCTCCCAGAATTCGATGTTAGTTGTTAGTGTTTTATTCTTCACGAACTATGACGTTCGTGAAGAATTCATTGGGGAGTTAGGTTAGGTAGGGAAACTCATTCGCTATCGGTGGTCATCGATGATTCGATTTTACCGTTCATCCGATTGCGTCATTCGCGATTTTTGCGATATATCGGCAGGAGTCGGGTAGTTGAATCTCCCGACCACCGAACAATGTTAATTAGCCAAGAAATAAATCGTGAATGTTTCTATCGTCTGAAAAATGATATAGAAAAATTGAAAATTATTGGCGCGCAGACAGAATTGAATTCTGGAAAAATAACCCTCCCAAGCAGGGCTCGAACCTGCGACCTCCGAATTACTAGTCCGACGCACTAACCACTGTGCTATCGGGAAGGACGGAGGTTCCATCTGATCTTCGGCTGGCAATTCTCCCCGAATTCGATGTTAGTTGTTAGTGTTTTATTCTTCACGAACTATGACGTTCGTGAAGAATTCATTGGGGAGTTAGGTTAGGTAGGGGAACTCATTCGCTATCGGTGGTCATCGATGATTCGATTTTAACCGTTCATCCGATTGCGTCATTCGCGATTTTTGCGATATATCGGCAGGAGTCGGGTAGTTGAATCTCCCGACCACCGAACAATGTTAATTAGCCAAGAAATAAATCGTGAATGTTTCTATCGTCTGAAAATGATATAGAAAAATTGAAAATTATTGCGCGCAGACAGAATTGAATTCTGGAAAAATAACCCTCCCAAGCAGGGCTCGAACCTGCGACCTCCGAATTACTAGTCCGACGCACTAACCACTGTGCTATCGGGAAGGACGGAGGTTCCATCTGATCTTCGGCTGGCAATTCTCCCAGAATTCGATGTTAGTTGTTAGTGTTTTATTCTTCACGAACTATGACGTTCGTGAAGAATTCATTGGGGAGTTAGGTTAGGTAGGGAAACTCATTCGCTATCGGTGGTCATCGATGATTCGATTTTACCGTTCATCCGATTGCGTCATTCGCGATTTTTGCGATATATCAGCAGGAGTCGGGTAGTTGAATCTCCCGACCACCGAACAATGTTAATTAGCCAAAAATAAATCGTGAATGTTTCTATCGTCTGAAAATGATATAGAAAAATTGAAAATTATTGGCGCGCAGACAGAATTGAATTCTGGAAAAATAACCCTCCAAGCAGGGCTCGAACCTGCGACCTCCGAATTACTAGTCCGACGCACTAACCACTGTGCTATCGGGAAGGACGGAGGTTCCATCTGATCTTCGGCTGGCAATTCTTCCAGAATTCGATGTTAGTTGTTAGTGTTTTATTCTTCACGAACTATGACGTTCGTGAAGAATTCATTGGGGAGTTAGGTTAGGTAGGGAAACTCATTCGCTATCGGTGGTCATCGATGATTCGATTTTACCGTTCATCCGATTGCGTCATTCGCGATTTTTGCGATATATCGGCAGGAGTCGGGTAGTTGAATCTCCCGACCACCGAACAATGTTAATTAGCCAAGAAATAAATCGTGAATGTTTCTATCGTCTGAAAATGATATAGAAAAATTTAAAATTATTGGCGCGCAGACAGAATTGAATTCTGGAAAAATAACCCTCCCAAGCAGGGCTCGAACCTGCGACCTCCGAATTACTAGTCCGACGCACTAACCACTGTGCTATCGGGAAGGACGGAGGTTCCATCTGATCTTCGGCTGGCAATTCTCCCAGAATTCGATGTTAGTTGTTAGTGTTTTATTCTTCACGAACTATGACGTTCGTGAAGAATTCATTGGGGAGTTAGGTTAGGTAGGGAAACTCATTCGCTATCGGTGGTCATCGATGATTCGATTTTACCGTTCATCCGATTGCGTCATTCGCGATTTTTGCGATATGTCGGCAGGAGTCGGGTAGTTGAATCTCCCGACCACCGAACAATGTTAATTAGCCAAGAAATAAATCGTGAATGTTTCTATCGTCTGAAAATGATATAGAAAAATTGAAAATTATTGGCGCGCAGACAGAATTGAATTCTGGAAAAATAACCCTCCCAAGCAGGGCTCGAACCTGCGACCTCCGAATTACTAGTCCGACGCACTAACCACTGTGCTATCGGGAAGGACGGAGGTTCCATCTGATCTTCGGCTGGCAATTCTCCCAGAATTCGATGTTAGTTGTTAGTGTTTTATTCTTCACGAACTATGACGTTCGTGAAGAATTCATTGGGAGTTAGGTTAGGTAGGGAAACTCATTCGCTATCGGTGGTCATCGATGATTCGATTTTACCGTTCATCCGATTGCGTCATTCGCGATTTTTGCGATATATCGGCAGGAGTCGGGTAGTTGAATCTCCCGACCACCGAACAATGTTAATTAGCCAAGAAATAATCGTGAATGTTTCTATCGTCTGAAAATGATATAGAAAAATTGAAAATTATTGGCGCGCAGACAGAATTGAATTCTGGAAAAATAACCCTCCCAAGCAGGGCTCGAACCTGCGACCTCCGAATTACTAGTCCGACGCACTAACCACTGTGCTATCGGGAAGGACGGAGGTTCCATCTGATCTTCGGCTGGCAATTCTCCCAGAATTCGATGTTAGTTGTTAGTGTTTTATTCTTCACGAACTATGACGTTCGTGAAGAATTCATTGGGGAGTTAGGTTAGGTAGGGAAACTCATTCGCTATCGGTGGTCATCGATGATTCGATTTTACCGTTCATCCGATTGCGTCATTCGCGATTTTTGCGATATATCGGCAGGAGTCGGGTAGTTGAATCTCCCGACCACCGAACAATGTTAATTAGCCAAGAAATAAATCGTGAATGTTTCTATCGTCTGAAAATGATATAGAAAAATTGAAAATTATTGGCGCGCAGACAGAATTGAATTCTGAAAAATAACCCTCCCAAGCAGGGCTCGAACCTGCGACCTCCGAATTACTAGTCCGACGCACTAACCACTGTGCTATCGGGAAGGACGGAGGTTCCATCTGATCTTCGGCTGGCAATTCTCCCAGAATTCGATGTTAGTTGTTAGTGTTTTATTCTTCACGAACTATGACGTTCGTGAAGAATTCATTGGGGAGTTAGGTTAGGTAGGGAAACTCATTCGCTATCGGTGGTCATCGATGATTCGATTTTACCGTTCATCCGATTGCGTCATTCGCGATTTTTGCGATATATCGGCAGGAGTCGGGTAGTTGAATCTCCCGACCACCGAACAATGTTAATTAGCCAAGAAATAAATCGTGAATGTTTCTATCGTCTGAAATGATATAGAAAAATTGAAATAATTTATCAATTTTTCATTTTCATTCTATCATTCGAATGACGAATTTCCCTACCCTAACCTAAACTCCCCAAGAATTCTTCACGAACGTCATAGTTCGTGAAGAATAAAACACTAACAACTAACATCGAATTCTGGGAGAATTGCCAGCCGAAGATCAGATGGAACCTCCGTCCTTCCCGATAGCACAGTGGTTAGTGCGTCGGACTAGTAATTCGGAGGTCGCAGGTTCGAGCCCTGCTTGGGAGGGTTATTTTTCCAGAATTCAATTCTGTCTGCGCGCCAATAATTTTCAATTTTTCTATATCATTTTCAGACGATAGAAACATTCACGATTTATTTCTTGGCTAATTAACATTGTTCGGTGGTCGGGAGATTCAACTACCCGACTCCTGCCGATATATCGCAAAAATCGCGAATGACGCAATCGGATGAACGGTAAAATCGAATCATCGATGACCACCGATAGCGAATGAGTTTCCCTACCTAACCTAACTCCCCAATGAATTCTTCACGAACGTCATAGTTCGTGAAGAATAAAACACTAACAACTAACATCGAATTCTGGGAGAATTGCCAGCCGAAGATCAGATGGAACCTCCGTCCTTCCCGATAGCACAGTGGTTAGTGCGTCGGACTAGTAATTCGGAGGTCGCAGGTTCGAGCCCTGCTTGGGAGGGTTATTTTTCCAGAATTCAATTCTGTCTGCGCGCCAATAATTTTCAATTTTTCTATATCATTTTCAGACGATAGAAACATTCACGATATACAATTTTATCATAAGCTTATTTGTGAATATTGATGTTGTCATGATTTTGTGGTTGTTCGATTTTGTCTGAGCCATTGCATTCTTGTTTTCATGCTTGATGATACTCTTTAATACTATAATATGCCTTCCGAATGATCAGAGATCTAACAATATTCTTGAAATTTATTCAACTCATAGCTCTCACAGAATGAGGCAAGCTTTTGTAGAGTTTGATATATTGATAAAATAAAGAACCAATATTACTTGGAAAATCATATGTTAATGATAGAAATTTGCAATTTATTTACCACATCGATTTGAACATAATAGCAGATTTAATGTTGAAATATCAGAAAGAAGTTAATAAATTTTCTAATTTTCAATTGGGATAAGCCCAAACGGCCAACTATAAATATTTGAAACATTCAAATGATATAAATTTTAATACTTTGGAGGAATTATTGAATGAAAAAATTAGGATCAAAAGAGGATTAATTAATTTAGGAGGAAAAATTTCTAAGATCCTATTCGGAACACTGGATTCTGATGATGAAGAATTGTATAAGAATTACTTCGATAGTATTTCCAAAAAGGAGGATGTTCTGATGAGAAACCAAAAGAAAAATGCAAATATCGTTAATGAACTCAAAAATAAATACATTGATAAATTTAATAAAATGTGGGAAAACTTTAAATTACTTCAAAATATACCGTTACTACAAGAAGTACAGCAAATGCATCTATTTACGTTTCAACTCAGGAGATAAAAAATACACTTGATGAAATTCAAACAGCAGTAAGCTTCGCAAGGTTACATCTACTACACGAGTCGATTTTACCTTATTCCAAATTTTCAGAATTAATAAAAAATAATACTATTATACTTTTACACCATTTGAAAGACTATTATCAATTATGTCATACCAAAGTTGTATTTAAAAATCGAATATTACTATTTTTTATATCGATTCCTTTAGTGAATTTGAAAAGCTTCAATCTGTACAAGTTCCATTATTTACCACAAAACAATTTAACCCTTCCTTATTCTGATCCTTACTGGCTCACTCAAGAAGAAATCTTAAAATGGTCAACACAACAATGTTACCCTGTAGAAGAAGACTTTCTCTGTAATCAAGATTCTCTGACAAAAGCACCGAACTGCATCAAAAATCTTTTGAAAAATCAAAAAGAAGACTGTCCCAAATCAAGAAGCATTGATCCTCCTGATATTAAATCATTAGAAGATGGAAATGTACTATCAATTCATAATTCGAAAATAATGGAAATATGTCAACATCAAATCAAACACCATTTCACTCCTCCAATTGCGATTATCAAAACCAAATGTACGTTGAGCAACGACAAGAAAGAAATTACCCCGACTACTTCAACAGAAGAAGAAAAATTCATTATTTTACCAAAAATGGAGCCGTTATCCCACAACGAATCCCCAGAAGAAACTGACAAGAAGGAAGACACCCCAGATATAGAATTGGAAGAAATCCACCACTGGAGTCCACAACCTTCAAGATTTTCATTTTATTTGATTATTGCATTATTAATTTTTATTACTTGCTTATTATTATTTTATTATTTTAGAAAAGGGCTCTCCAAAGCTACACCTACAAAAGGTGATACCTTTGACTTAGGCGGGGAGGAATTACATAATCCACCCTGTGTATTCTGAAATACTAGATACGTTGTAACTTCAATTGTTATTGAATATGTCCATATTAACTTTAGCTGACTAAGTACACGTGTCCCTTATCTTATGCTGAATGCATCGTAAATAACGAAGGTATAAATACGAATAACTGCTACCTCCAAATCAATGTATTGATAATATTGTCATAAACATCAAAGATTATAGTGATGCCTATGCTATGCAGGCACATTCATCTGATCATCTCGCCCAGTTCATTAGGTTCAACTTCAATACAATGAGTTCTGATAAAGTTAAGTTTGAGACTAGACGTTTTACCGAAGACGCGATAATTAATTTCATTTCTGAAATCACAAATGTTGTTTGGGATGATGTTTATGCACTTCGCATTGATGCTGTCAACGAAGCATGGGATTGTTTCATGGCTACTTTTGCTGAGGTTTTCAATGCTCATTTTCCTGAAGTCTCAGTTACTCGTTCAAATAGGACAAAAACTAAATTTGTACCTACGCCTGATCTGATAGCAATAAAAAACCAGCTTGACATAATATATATTGTGACTATGAGCAGACCGTCTTTTAATATATAAATATAAAAAACTAAAGCTTGAGTATGATATTGAATTTCGGCGTGCCGAACAAAAATATTTTGCGGATGTGATAGAAAATTCGAACAATAAATCAAGAATGTGTTGGCAAATTGTTAATCAGCTAACCAACAAATCACGTAAAGTTGTGTGCCCAACCATAAATGGTGACCCGTCAAACACTGTTGAAGCATTTAATAGATATTTTATTGACATAGTACCTAATCAGGGTTCACCTACTGATAATCATAACAAGTCTTTTATCATGTTTGAGATCACGGAATCAGAGATTTTGAAAGCTGCCAAAAAATGGAAAACAAATCATCTAGTGGTTATGATGGTATTCCCATCACAATTATCAAGAGATGTATTAACCATATTGTAAAACCTATATGTAAAATCATGAATGTAACGGGTATCTTTCCTGAGTCATTGAAGATCTCTATTGTCAAACCATTACATAAAAAGGGCGACCCCGACGATTTGAATAATTATAGGCCCATCAGCTTGATCGCAACTTTTGCTAAGCTTTTTGAGAAAATTCTTGCGGAGAGATTCATGAAGTTTTTTCTCAAGTTTGGAATCCCGAGTGGTGCTCAGCATGGTTTTCTGAAATCAAGAAGTACAGAAACAGCCCTTTACTGTTTAACTAGGGCGATCATGGACGCTTTGGAGTGTGGTGATATTCCAACTGGATTATTCGTTGACTTCTCCAAAGCGTTTGACTCAGTGGACCATTCAATCCTATTGAGGAAATTGGAGAAGTGCGGGATTCGTAACGAGCAACTCAGAGTTTTTAAATCATATTTGGAGAACGGGCAACAGATAGTTTCAATGACGGTTCAGGGTGTGACTTATCTATCGTCACCAGCACTGACTAATAGGGGAGTTCCCCAGGTAAGCATCCTGGGCCGCTACTGTTTTTGGTTTATATTAATGACCTACCTGAGTTGTTGTTAGCAAACGGTGTGTCTCCTTTCATCTATGCTGATGACACGAATATGCTCCTGATCTCTGACAGCGTAACGTCGCTGCCAGATGATATCAATAGGGCAATGACTTTTGTAGAGGCTTGGTGTCGTGATAATCGACTCTCTGTCAATGTATCAAAAACAGAGGGGGTATTCAACAACCAGAACTCTTGGCATTTATATCGATAGACATCTTAAGTGGTGTCCTCATGTCGACTATATCAACAAAAAATTTAATTCGGTCATCTATATGCTAGGAGTGCTGAGAAAGCAATTAAATTTCACTGCTCTCAAGATAGTTTACTTTTCTAGCGTGCAGTCTCTGTTGAGCTACTGTATTGTTTTGTGGGGGGGGGGTACTACCGCTGCGGAGTCCTTATTCAAAACACGAAAAAGAGCAATCCGTGTCATGTGTGGCATGGGTTTTAGGGAGTCATGTCGTGGAATGTTCAAGAGTAAATGTATCCTTACACTACCAGCATTGTTTATTTTTAGGTGTTCATTGTTTGTATATAAAAATGGTATATTTTTTGACAAGTATCGGAACCACAATGATACGAGTCAGATGTTTCCTTTGTTTTACCCAGTGCATCACCTCGCCATGAGTGAGAGTGCCACCACATACTGGTGCATTAGACTATTTAATTGTTTACCGCAAGAGATCCGAATGTTAGAGTTTAAAGGTTACAGGAACGAAATCTTGAAGTTTTTAATTAATGCTGAACCTTACACAGTGGACAATTTCATGGTGGCTTGTAAAACTTGGAGTCCTTGTAAACTTTAAAATATGTTTTTTTTGTGCTCTTATTTTTAGTGGAATATTTTTTTCACCTATTTCCTTCCTTGTTGAAACTTGTACAATTGATTATGAAAATAAATTTAATTATATTATTATTATATTAAACCCTTACGTTGGCATGGATGATGATTCGAGGTGTTGTGTAGATATCTGTCGGTGGTGTAGGTTTTCGGTATACAGTGTGTCCTAGAGTAGTTTCTTTCCGTGTGACCAGTACATCAAGGAAAGCCAGATTTCTGTTTTCGTCTTCTAATTCCATTGTGAACTGTATACTTGGGTGCATGTTATTTATGTGCGTCAAAAACTCATTGAGCTTTTCTCTTCCATGACTCCATATGACGAAGGTGTCATCTACATATCGAAACCATACTTTCGGTTTGAGAGGTGAGGTATTCAGAGTTTTCTCTTCTAATTTCTCCTTGAAATAGTTCGCTACCACTGGGGCTAGTGGATTACCCATTGATATTCCATCAGTTTGTTCGTATATTTCCTGGTTGAAGGTGAAATAGGATGATGTAAGGCATATTTCAAATAGCTCGCTGATGTCTCTTGGAAATTTCTGCTCTATTACTACCACTGCTTCATTCAGTGGAACATTTGTGAACAGTGAAACCACATCGAAACTGACCAGGATATCATTGGTTTCGACTTCGATATTTTTGATCTTCTCTATGAAGTGAGCGGAGTCTCTTATGTACGTGGTTGTTTTTCCGACGTGTGGCTGTATGATTGTGACTAGATGTTTTGCTAGGTTGTACGTTGGAGAACCTATTGTGCTGACAATCGGACGGAGAGGTATGTCTTTTTTGTGGATTTTAGGTAATCCATAAAATCTTGGAAGCGAGGCCTCGCTTCGGCACAATCTTTTCTGTAGTGATCCCTCCAGCGAAGATGCTTTTATCAGTTTGTTGATTTTTCTGATGGTCGCCTGTGTTGGATCTTTTTTGAGCTTTCTGTATACTGGGGGTTCTAAGAGCTCGCTGATCTTTTTGTTGTAGTCGCTCTTGTTCATGACTACCGTGGCGTTCCCTTTGTCGGCACCTAATATCAGTATGCTATCGTCCTTGTCGAGTTCTTGGATTAAGGACCATCTCAACTCCTTCAAGGATAGAAGGGACCCACTTAGTACACCTGGTGTATGCCGAATTCCGTGCAGCTGTGGGAGTGTATACATCGGTACAACGAAACGATTCATCAACACGAGGATCAATGAACACAAGGCCAATTGTAGACTGGGTCATTCAGAGAAATCGGCCGTCGCAGAACACACACTGAAAAACACGAATCATGCAATAGAATTCGACCAAACTCAAGTGTTGTGTACCACTACCTCATACTACCCCAGGCTTTACAGGGAAGCAATCGAAATTCATAAACACCCAACGAATTTCAATAAATCGGAGGAAACTTTGAAAATCAATAGAACATGGGTGCCAGTACTGAAAATCACATAACCACTTCCCTACAATAATAACCGGGTTCATGAAGTGAATGAAGATCAGGTACCGGATATGAACCGGTTGGACACCGGCGCCCGTTCGGTATCGGGACAAGACCGGTCAAGCGCGGCCACGCCCCCAAACCGAGGTATATAATAATAATAATAATAATAATAATATAATAATTTATATATAATATAATATAATATAAGGACGTACAATCTGCGTCACCGCCACACTCAGGCAGTTCAGTCCAATGAGAACATCTCCTGAAATATAACTCCTGAAGATGCCAGACACTCGAACTGGCGAGACGTCGAGAACTAATCAACGACGACGGCCGAAATGCCCGAAAAAACAGGTTAGAATGGAAACATTTTTTCATTCTTGCAATCAGTAGTAGATTTGAAGGCTCAAGAAATCTGAAATACAAAATTTGGTCCCTTATTTTCGTTTCAAATAAACTGTATCATGTGATTCAGAAAATACCCACGTGGTAATATCATGTTATTGAACAAATAATGTTATTTCTTATTGCATCAATCACTTCAGATAGTTTTCATGAACAAATATTTATTCATCAAGATGTCTTGCAAAGAACACGAGTAATAATTCAATTGAATTGAAATATGAAATGAAAAATGACTGACCGACAGTGACAGATCTCACATCTTATCAAATGTAAACAAACCGGGCACCGGCCGGCACCTCAAGTTTTGCGCATGACTGGCGGCCATATTAGGTGCCCAGGACAGTTTGAACCAATGGAATTGAGCCTTCGCTGTCTCCCAAATTTGTACCGAAGTTTCATACCCCTGGTGTATAGTTTGTGAAATCAGGACTTCTACGTTGAAGAGTGTAGAGCTAGCAGCTTGCCCCAACACATCTGATAACTTTTTGATATGTGAGAAATGCTCCTCTTAGCAGCAAGCAACATTTTACATGAAAACAGTGGCATAGCAGAGGGCCCCGCAGCGGGGGGAGGGGGTGTCCCGGCACTATGGGGGCCTCTGAATCAAACGAAAAGCTTTGAATGGGGGCTCCAATAACTATTGAACTTGCTTGGGGTATTCTCCTATTTTGGCGATCTCCAAGTTATAATAGGCGCATCCACCTTTTAGTTTTTTAAATAGTCTGGAAATGTTGTTAGAAAGGCACGGTAGGTATGGAAACTTGAAGTATGAATTCGGGGTTGTTTTGGTATTCGGTGGTATTAATTGTATGTTTTCTTATAGCTCTATTTATGATAAACGTCGGGTAGTTTTTTTTTTCTAATAATAATAGTGTTTATTTGTAGAATTCTTGCAAAACATACAGAATAATAATAGAAAATTTACAAACAATTCAGAAATAAACAAGATGAAATCCACTAAAACCGAAGTTGTTTTGGTTCAAGATATTTCTCACCTTTTTCAGGTTGGATTTGTGGAATTTCGTGTCGCTAAGTTTCAATGATCTTTTTATGAGGTTGTCCATTATGTAATTTTTTTGTTTCATGCTGTGGTTACTGTAGAAGTTGATACATCTGTTGACGCTTAATGGTTTGGTGTACCAATCAGTTATCAAGTTCTCTCCTTCCCTGATGACTAACAAAATAAGGAAAGGTGAACATTGGTTCTTTTCTTCTTCAAGTGTGAATTGGATCTTGTCATGATATGAGTTGAAGGCTGTGAGTGTTCCCTGTATTTTGTCAGATGGGACTAGCATCAGTGTATCGTCGACGAAAAGTTTTAGGAGAGGAGTGTTGAAATCCAATCTGTCCAAGGCGTGGTAGAAAGTTTCGTTCATTACCAGATTGGCAAGTGTCTGACTTGCGGGAGAACCCATGGCCGTACCGTCAAGTTGTCTGTAAAATTGGCCTTCATAGACGAAATATCCATTGTCAAAGCATAAGCTGACGAGCTCTAAGAATTTATTCTTGTTTAAGTCTGTGTGACAGTTTATGAAGGTCCATCTTTTTCTGATTATGGAGAGTACATCTTCTTTTGGGATATTAGTTGTTTAAACCCCGCTTCTAGCCATTTGAGAAAATGTACGCATACTCAGTTGTTTTTATCCCTTCCATTAATTTTCATATAGAACACATTCGGTATTTGTATGAGCGAGAGACAACATATGCGAATTCTTGATATACTTATTTCATAGTGGAAATAAACGCTGGAAAGTTTCAAGTGAAGTTTATAAAAATCTCTTACAACACTTCATAATCAAACATTAGTGGTCCTAACGAACCGGATGCTGGAGGGATTTTCATATTCCTGTACAAGAAATTGAGGACTTCACGAACTGAAGACGCTGCCGCTAGAAGTACTCCGGGTCCGATAAGACGTGCAAAAACAGGCGAGATCGAGATAACCTGCTTCTTCGATTGTTTACCTTCCATACATCGCATTAGCTGGAGGCAAGAAAAATCTTGGACGGAAGATTCTTGGCTGAATTCATGCTGTTTTCGAGTCTCGACTTCGGGGAATGGTAAACGGCGAGGGAGTTGCGGTTGGTCAGGGAGCTCTGGACTTTTTAGTGAGAAAACGAATAAATTTTATTCGAAATATTGCAACGCCAGATTTGGTGTTACCTTGAATTGATTGTTGCTTATTTGTTTTTTGAACGTTTACGGAATTTACAATATTGCTGGAGTGTTTTTTCATTCAGATCTCATCTCCCTTTTGTAAGGAGATTATTGAATTGGATTCTCATTTGGTTTCATATGTTATTGAACTACTTTTGAAGTGGTTGAGTTAATTTTTCTTTCTGAATTTTCCTGTGATTCTTTCACCTTGATAAAATTGTTATTGTTTATAATGACTGAGCTTCTGGTTCAACAAATTTCACTGCAAGGAAGAATTGCACGTTCCTTCAGTAATTTCAAGGAGGATGGTGCTGCGAAAATGACGCTTAGTAATTGCAAAACTAGATCAGATAATTTAGATCAGTATTGGTCCAAGTTTGAAACAAATCATTACAAAATTCTTATAGACAATTCTGAAGAGATTAAGGGATCCGACTATATTTTGAAAAACATTTTTGAAGACACGGAAGAGATATATTTAGATCGCAAGGTACAATTTCAGACATATTTAGATTCGTTAATGATCGATAATGATTTACCGCGTGCTGCACAGGGTGGTCCGGTTACTAGCCACCAACAAGAAGATTTCGAAAGATTGCCACGTATTTCAATACCCAAGTTCAAAGGTGATTTCTGTCAGTGGGAATCTTTTAGAGATTTATTCACATCATTAGTGATAAATAAATCAAATATTTCGAACGTAACAAAACTACATCATTTGAAAACTAGTTTAGAAGAAGATGCTGCACGATCTATAAGCTCTCTTGCAATAACTGCGGAAAATTTCGATATTGCTTGGAAAAAACTATCGGAAAGATATGAAAACAAACGACGATTGGTAGGTTCGCACATACAGGCAATTTTTTCAATTAAAGGTATGAAAAGAAAATCATCTTCAGAGTTGAAACGTCTGATTTCATCTTTAGATACACCGTTATCCGCATTGAGGTTACTAAATCGACCTGTTGATCATTGGGATGATTTTCTTGTTCACCACATAATTTCATTGGTAGACCCTGAAACTCGTAATCAGTGGGAAAGACATTTGAGCGCTCTTGATGGCTTATCAGAACCTCCAACATTTAAATGTTTAAATCTATTTTTAGAGTGTCAGAGAAAAGATTTTATCGCTAAACAAAAGAGATGTTTCAACTGTTTGTCCCGACATAATGCTAAAGAATGTAGATCAACAAAACGCTGCCAACATTGTATGGGAAAGCATCACTCGTCGTTACATTTGAGCGGTCTCTATCATGAAAACTCGTCAAATTCCCCCTTTTCTCAAGAAGTATTATCAAATGCTCAGGATAAAACAGAAGTTAACGACCAAGGCGTTCATTTAATTTTGAATTCATCTGCTAATATTTGCAAGGTAACCCATACTTTTTTGAAACATAGATTAATTCAAAATAGTAATCATCGAAATGAATACCATTTTCAATTCCCAGATGTGCGGGATACTGATGAGGCCCAACAAGGCCGAAACCGGTATATCTCTCATCTCAGTGACAAAATCTAATATCATTTCTCCAACCTCATGATAAAAGATCTCTGAGCCTGGGAATTGAAAATGGTATTCATTTCGATGATTACTATTTTGAATTCATCTATGTTTCAAAAATTTTCTCGATGTGCCTTCGTAAAGGCAAAGAATTTTCTTTTTCTTAAAAACATCAGGCTTCACAGTCACAAAAAGAATTGGGCGTTTCCATCACTTTGAGAAACTAGCAAGCGGGTCCTGAATAGAGCCACTGCTAAAATCTCATTCAGTGAAAGAGGAAGTACAGATTTCTTTTTTTGCATTTGATTGGAGATGTGAAACTTCATTTTGACGCAATTGGATGTCACCACCTTAGTACTTTGTAATATTTTACTCATTACTTCACAACCAATTGCTTCAAATTCTCGATGTGCCTTCGTAAAGGCAAAGAATTTTCTTTTTCTTAGTAACCCATACTGTTTTGCTTACAACTGCTGTTGTAAAAGTCATTTCAGACAAGGGTAAGGTAGGATTAGTGCGAGCCTTGATCGACCAAGGCTCACAATCTTCATTCATTACTGAATCATTGTCACAAAGATTAAATTTAGGGTATGAAAGAGTTTGTATTCCCATAACCGTTATCTGCGCCAGGAAAAATTATACTTGCAGAAAAAGGGTCAATATTTCATTGAAACCGAGATTCGATTCTGAGTTCTGTGTTGAAGTTGAAGTTGAAGCTTTTGTTCTACCTAAAATAACGTCATATTCACCTCGCTCGAATGTTGATCTCAACGATTATGATCATATTCGGAATTTAAATTTGGCGGATCCTAAATTCGGTTCAAACGGTTCTATCGAACTGCTGTTAGGTGCATCCGTATATGCTGAGATTCTCCAGGGAACGATCATTCGTGGTAAAGTTGATGAACCGATTGCAATTAATACTAGTCTGGGGTGGGTGTTGTCTGGAAATGTAGGCGCTGTAAAGAACTTCAATTCGCCTTCGATTCTACACATCTCGGAACATGAGGACATTAATGACTTATTACAAAAATTTTGGACTCAGGAGGAAATCTTTACTGAGACTCTTCCTGCGCCAAATGAAGCTGAATGCGAAAATCATTTCCTCACAACACATACTCGAGACTCAATGGGGAGATATACCGTCCGATTGCCTTTCAAAACTGAGAAGCAGTGCAGGTTAGAATTGCCAGGCTCTTTCGAGTTTGCGAAGAGAATGCTTATTAATATAGAAAAGAGATTCGAGAGTAATTTTGAATTCAAGAGGCTTTATGTTGATTTCATGCTAGACTATGTGAACTCCGGTCATATGAGAGAAGTTAAGCTCAATGAAGTAGAACAAGTTAAATATTTTTTGACTCACCATGGAGTTTTGAAAAATGTTGGTGAAAGCTCTAAGTTGAGAACGGTTTTTAATGGCTCGGCTAGGGCACTTAACGGTTTATCTTTGAATGACATTTTGAATTCAGGTCCTAATCTTCTGCCAGATCTATCGAGTTTGATACTTCGCTGGATGAAATCGTTTGTTTTTGTTACTGATTGAAACAAATGTTTCGCCAGATCAGAGTTCATTCTGAAGATCAATTTTATCAGGCAATTTTGTGGCGATTTGATCCTTCAGAAGAAATTAAAATATGGTTACTAGAAACGGTCACTTATGGTTTAATATGTAGTCCGTTTCTGGCAATTCGTGTTACTCGAAAATTGGCAGAGGATGAATATCAAAACTTCCCGATAGGTGCGGAAATATTGAAAAAGGAAATGTACATGGATGATGCCACTTCAGGTGGTTATACTTTGGAAGAAGCACTATCTAAACAAATCGATCTCATCAATATTTGCAAAGTGGGTGGCTTCGAGTAGCATAAATGGATGGCGAATGATTTTAGATTACTTAAAAATTTGTCTGTACCGCATTCAGAAGATGACACGAGTTTAAGCTTCAGTGTGTTAAGTTTAAAATGGAATGCAAGCGCTGATTATTTTCATTTCGATACTAATTCGTCCTGTATGGATTACGACGAGATCGTAGTTACCAAAAGATTTGTTCTGTCCAAAATTGCGAAATTGTTTGATCCATTAGGTTGGATAGCTCCGGTCATAATAAATTTCAAAATATTTATGCAAAAACTTTGGTTGAACAAGTTCGATTGGGATGAGGAGTTGCCCTCTGACTTAGCTAAACAGTTTATTGAATGCTTCAATGATCTTACGTACCTTAATGACTTAAAGATAGATAGATGGTTAGGTTACAGCCCTGAAGCAATCGCCTATGAAATTCACGGTTTCGCAGATGCTTCGAAGGTTACTTATGGGGCAGTTGTTTATCTGCGTGTAATTTATGATAATCGAATTATTGTCCATTTGCTCCAGGCGAAAACTAAAGTCGCTCCGTTAAAGCCTCTACTTACGATTCCTAGGTTAGAATTAAGCGCTGCTGTTTTGCTGGTTAAATTGGTACGAAAGGTTTTCAAGGCAGTCGAAATTGATGATTGTACTGTTAATTTATGGTCTGATTCGACAGATGTCTCATTTTGGCTCCGAGATCATCCCTCTCGTTGGCCTACTTTTATCGCAAATCGCTGCTCAATTGTTCATACGGTCATGCCATCTGCAATTTGGAGACATGTTCCATCGTCTATCAATCCTGCTGAATGTGCTTCGAGAGGCCTAAAGGCAAGTGATCTATGTAATTTTGAATTGTGGTGGAAAGGCCCCTCGTTCTTGTGGGAATCACATGAGTCATTCCAGGTTCCTCCTAATGATGACCCTACACCCGATACGACAATTAAAGTAAGTTGCTTGGTTCATAGTGCGAAACTTCAAGAAGAAGATTGCGTCTGGAATTTGGTGTGTAGGTACTCAAATATAGTCAAGTTAAATCGAGTAACGGGATATATTTTACGTTTTGTTTCGAATTTGTTGAAACGGGTTAAGTCATCATTATTTGTCAAGTCAAATCTTTTTTCAAGTGATTGGTTTAATAAATGCTGCGAGGGTAGTTCGGTGGATTTAACCTACCATGAAATTGAAAGATCGGAATTGACCTGGGTTTTTCTAGTTCAACGTGCTTACTTTTCTAGAGAATTTTTTGAAATTTCCCAAAACAAGATTTTATCAAAAAATAACGCTTTAACAAAATTAGATCCATTTGTAAAAGATAGTCTGCTAAGAGTTGGGGGTAGCTTAGAAAATTTATTGCTAGATTTTGATGAAATCCATTCATTAATATTGCCTTTCAATTGTGAACTGTCTCTATTACTGGTCAAAAGAGCACACTTGCGGTCGATGCACGGTGGTTTAAAACTTACGTTGTCAACGTTGCGTCAGGAATTTTGGATAATTCGGGGTAGGCAATTAGTTAAACGGGTTATAAATAATTGTAACTCTTGCTTGAGATACAGAGCTAGTACGATGTATCAAAAACTGGGCAACCTTCCGAAATTCAGAGTGAGACCTAGTAAACCCTTTGCAAAGTCCGGAGTTGATTATGCCGGTCCATTCTTGATTAAAGCGTATTCTGGCCGTTGTCAGAAATTAATAAAAAGTTACATAGCTGTTTTCGTATGTTTAAGCACGAAAGCAGTTCATTTAGAACTGGTTACTGGATATTCTTGTTTAAGTTTTCTTTCTGCATTCCGTAGATTCACTTCAAGACGGGGCTATTGTTCCGACTTGTACAGCGACCAAGGTACAACATTTGTTGGCGCTGACAGAGAACTGAAAGATCTTTATAAAAGATCAACCCAATTCATAAATGATCTTACTAATAAACTCGCAAATGAAGGTACTAATTGGCATTTCAATCCTCCTGCAGCCCCACATTTCGGAGGCATTTGGGAGGCTGCAGTGAAGTCAACTAAGCATCATTTGAGGAGGGTAATAGGTGGCCATAAACTAACTTTCGAAGAGTTTTACACCTTGCTCGCTCAAGTATAAGCTTGTCTCAACTCTAGACCAATTATGCCTTTAAGTGAGGACTTACAACCGCTAACTCCCGCTCATTTTATCATAGGGTGTTCATCGTTCATAGTACCAGAACCATCGTACTTGACTGAGAATATATCTCCTTCATTTCGCTGGAAACAGATCCAACAAATGCTACAACATTTTTGGCAGCGGTGGTCTAGAGAATATTTGCATTCCTTGCAGATGCGTTATAAATGGAAAAATTATCAACCTGAAGCTCAAGTAGGTGATATTGTGTTGATTACTGATAATGTTACTCCACCGGCAAAATGGCCTTTAGCCGAAATAATTCAAATCTTTCCTGGTCAGGATAATCTGACGAGAGTTGTGAAAGTGCGTACATCAGTCTCTGAATTCATTCGACCCATAACTAAACTTGTTTTGTTGTCTAGAAACAGTCGAAAAATGTAAGAATGTTAGCCAGTGATATTTTCTCCTTGTATGAATGAATATGTAAACATAATGCCTTCTTTCTTGCATAAATTTTATGTATCAATTAATTCGGTCATTTTTCCATTGAAAAATGAAGTGGGTGGAATGTTTAAACCCCGCTTCTAGCCATTTGAGAAAATGTACGCATACTCAGTTGTTTTTATCCCTTCCTTTAATTTTCATATAGAACACATTCGGTATTTGTATGAGCGAGAGACAACATATGCGAATTCTTGATATACTTATTTCATAGTGGAAATAAACGCTGGAAAGTTTCAAGTGAAGTTTATAAAAATCCCTTACAACACTTCCTAATCAAACATTAGTGAACAGTGACTTAACGTCTCATGATGTGAGAACGTAACCTGGTGGGACATTTATGTTCTTCAAAGTTGGAACTAAGGAGAAGGAGTCCTCTACATTGAATATTGAACAGGACAATGTCGCTTTCAGAATTTCATGTGGGTATTGGCCTATGACAACATAGGGGGATTTGATTCACCTATGGGTCTCAAACTGAGGTTGGTCTTGTGGATTTTACGTAGGCAATGTAATTTGGGTGCTATGCTGTTGTATCTGGTCAAATGTTTGTATTCAGCTTCTGATATATAGTTTTCTTCTTTCAGTGATTTTATGTACTTGTTGGTTTGTCTCTGGATTTTGGATGTTAGATCTGATCGTAATTTTTCATAGGTATTTTCTTCACTTAACATCTCCTCCACTTCTGTCTTTGTACATGATAACGGTGGCGCCTCCTTTGTCTGCTCTGCTCACGATGATATCTTGATGTTCTCTTATGAATTCGGTGGTCAGCTGCATCAAATCCCCCACAACATAAGCAAATACCTACATGAAATTCTGAAAGCGACATTGTCCTGTTGAATATTCAATGTAGAGGACTCTTTCTCCTTAGTTCCAACTTTGAAGAACATAAAAGTCCCACCAGGTTACGTTCTCATATCATTAGATGTTAAGTCACTGTTCACTAATATCCCAAGAAAACTTGTATTCTTCATAATCAGAAAAAGATGGGCCTTCATAAACTGTCACACAGACTTAAGCAAGAAAAAATTCTTAGAGCTCGTCAGCTTATGCTTTGACAATGGATATTTCGTCTATGAAGGCCAATTTTACAGACAATTTGACGGCACGGCCATGGGTTTTCCCGCAAGTCAGACACTTGCCAATCTGGTAATGAACGAAACTTCCCAGCAAACACGTTACATCGCCTGACACTTTTGTGGAGTTACATTTTCAACATGAAATAAAATCTTCATTGTGATGTCGCATATGCGTCCAAAACCTAGTAATTTTGTGATATCGCTTTGTTAAATGTGGAAGAAAAATTCTCGACATTTTGACGATGAATAAAGATATCTCAAATGTGATTCATATGCGATGCAAATATTCGTTCATATTGTGACTCATAGCCAAAGAGTATTGAGTTACTCAGTGTTGTTATCTCAGGGGAAGCAAAATATGCTAGTTTTGAAATTTTTTTCTTTAGCTATTTCTGAAATATACATTTTCATCGAATCACAACATTTGAATGTGATTGAATATTGGGGTTCTGAGTTATCAGATTTCAAAATATTCCTAGGTCCTGGGTTAAATTTTCATTTTTTTATTGTCAGAACTGTTTTTCCCAAACTTGAATGAATTGAAATACGGTTGTTGCGGTATAGATATTCATAAAATATGTTTTATCTTAATATTCTCAAATGGATATATACATTACTGGAAACTTCTGAATGCAGAAGAACTGTTCGTTTAAATCCTAACTTGAATTTGAATCTCGGTGATTTAAGCTTTGATACTTCACAAAAGCCAATTTTTGACATTTTTCATTTTATGGTTTCTCAGCTCTCAAAAAAACATACGATAAAAAAGTTACCATACCGGGTTTTTCCAAAGCATTTGAAATTTGGATCTCTAGAAGACCAAGGGTGCTTGAACATTATTATGATACACGTAACGGGTGGTACATTGGATTTGAAAATATTTCGAATATTATCGACTCCTCGCGTTAATTCAGAGATAGGAATTCCCAAGAAAAAGAGCCAGATGTCCGGTCGGATCCATTAGAATTGTCCAAGTTTGTTTAGATATTTCCTGTAAATATATCGGTTGTTGCAAGCTCATAAAAATTTATTGAGGCTATAAAATTCTGCGAGCTTCCTTTGTTCGTTTCATTGAAGAGGGTAACAGTGAAAGAAGTACCAAAATCAGTCGGTTCTTGTGCATCTGTTGATTTCGAAATATTAAAAAATGTCCGTCAATAATTTTTTTCTCTTTTCCCTTTCGAAGATAGGCTCAATAATATGCTATATCCTTAATGCCAAAAATATATGCTATACATGAATCAAATATGCCAAATCCAGCATTGAAAAAGCTGAATTTGCAACCCGCGTAGGGAATTCTTGGATCTTCAACTGTAGAGAAACTACAGCATCTGGGTTTTATTGCCCCTAATTACATTAGGCCGGGATATTTTTCTCTCGAGATAAGAACCCGGTTTGGACCATGGAATTCGCACTGGTAAGAGGAAAGAGGGGTGGGTTTACGTCTGACAGATTCAGCGTATAACAATTTTTAGACTTGAGTTTTTTCTTTTGTTTGGATCCATTCCATCATTTTGTGACAAGTGTTCGATTCGAGAAGTTCGCTGTTCGTTCGATCTGATATTAAAATTTTTTGGTTTTCTAAAATTTGAGTGCATTAATTGGTAAGTAAATTCTTTTAGTTATTGTTGTAAACTAAATATTTTGATATTTCATTCGGCATATAAGTATCGGATAATGAAATTTTTATATGTGTGTTGGCGCAGAAATTTTTGATTAAGAAAAAACTCTTTCTTCTGAGAATTGTCTTGATTTTTGCCGTTGAATTTTTTATATTTTATTTGGTTCTGAAGATATTTAAAAATTCCATAAAATAGGCCAGCGCAGCGCCCTTCGAAAAATTGAGTTTCAGTTAACTTGTCCAAAATAGTGCTGTACATGTACATTGTATCCCAAATTGCTCGATTTTGGCTCTTTGTGGTACTTCTGGACTTACAGGTCAAAATGTTGAAAGGAGTCCGTGGTTCGATTTTTGTGAAAACCATCACTAGGAACCATTTCACGATATCTTTATTTTTTTTTTATAATTTCGATTTATTATCGATTTCAATAATCTGGAATTCAAATTAATGAGAAGTGATTCAACAATATTGAAGAATAGATTGGTAAGATTTTCAATGCGAAATTCACAAAAACACAATTGAAGCATTCGAATGAAATTAAATTTTGGTTTTTGAGAAAGTTAGTACACTTGAAAGGAACTAGTCCTTTGAATTCTCTACTGGTCTGATTTTCATGAATATCGGTATAGATTTCTCAGTAATTCATATTTTTTTTTATATCATCATATTTGGAAAGCCTAGATTTGAACTAATTATTATATCTTTAGTTAAACTGCTATGAAATCTGATCTTATTTGGATTTTTATGTCTGATTATTTCTAAAACTGATGTTTACCTTATTCAAATTCAACATTTTTCAGTACAAAACATATGAGGCCGTTAGGGACAACGGCAGCAAAGATTTCGTGGTGAGATGCCTCAAAGGGACTTTCACCTTCACCGACGAAACTGCCGAACTTTGTTCTTGGACGGGCCAGAGGTCAAATAATAAAATTGCTGAAAGTCCCGTTATGAAGATTTTATTCAGTGAGTATTTGATTTGAGTTTTTTTTTAATTGATTTGAGGTGTAGCCGCGATACTGTAAAACACAACCTTTGCAGTTATTCAAATAATTCTTGTAAATTTGTTGTCCAGAAATATTTCAATGACTTACGGCGGGTTTCACAAAGCTTTAATTGTACGATTAAACAACCTAACGTAAATTCGAACCAATCGAATCACTCGTTTTGAAGTTTCAACGAATCGCGGTGGCTCCAATTAATTTAACGCTACAATCGAAGTTTTGTGAAACAGACCCTTAGACCCTATACGAATAAAAATTAAAAACGTTGTCAATTATATTTTTATCTTCTCATCAATTAAAATATGTTGAACCAATAAATTGAATAGTTGAACGAAATTTTTCAAATCACTCAAGTTTTAAATTATTGTTCCTTAATCACTTATCGATTGGAGAAAATAAAGTTACAATACTTCTTTAATCTAATATAATTTCTCATATACTTGAACTTGCTATTAAAAAAAAAATATATATTTTAACTTATACTTTCATTCTTTTCAGATGTGGTGAGGAAGAATACAGGCATTTCGGAAAAAGACCTCGAAATATATGTAAAGGAATGGCTGCGACATGCCAGGCAGAGAGAAGAAAGACAGATGAAACTTACTACAGAATATATACTCAAACCTATTTTGCATCTTTTTTTGTTTACTTTTTTTCCATTTTTTGTTTTTTATTTCATTCTATTTTAATGTTATTAATCATTATAGTTTTTTTGTTCGAATGGATTTTTTCGTTATCCTCATGAAGCCAATAATTTAATCTGAAATATATGTAAATTTATTATTGGTAAATTTGCTCTTTGCCAGTCAAAAAAATAATGTAATTGGGAACAAATGAATATTGGAATTGACAATTTCGAATAACTTCACATATATAAAGTAATAAAATCCAAATTGAATATTTCACCTGCATTAAAAATGGTTTAATATTTATCACAAAAAACCTCTCAGTAGTCGACGCAATGAGTATAACAAAATATGTCTCAAATGCGATAAAAAATGGCTTCCTATTTGAAGATATCTTTTAGTATCACATCAAAATTCCTATGCGACATCGAAAAGAAATGAAGAAAAGTGGTCTCAAAATTAACTCGCATGAGCGTCTCAAATGTTACAAGAAATGGAGTATCATTTGTGACCAGTTTTGCGATCGCATATTCAACTGCTCATTGTTCCGAAATGTGTACTTGATGTGGAGGACATTTGGATGCATATGCGAGCGCGTGGAGAGGTAAACAGTACATCGCATTAGAGTTACATTTGCATCGCCGTGTTTGCTGGGTTTCTACCACGCCTTGGACAAATTGGATTTCAACACTCCTCTCCTGAAACTTTTCGTCAACGATACACTGATGCTAGTCCCATCCGACAAAATACAGAAAACACTCACAGCCTTCAACTCATATCATACCTTTCCTTGATTTGTTAGTCATCAGGGAAGGAGAGAACTTGATAACTGTTTGGTACACCAAAGCATTAAGAGTCAACAGATGTATCAACCTCTACAGCAACCACAGCATGCAATAAAAAAATATCATAATGGACGACCTCATAAAAAGATCATTGAAATTTAGCCACACGAAATTCCACAAATCCAACCTGAAAAGGTGAGAAATATCTTGAACCAAAACAACTACCCAACGTATATCATAAATAGAGCTTTAAGAAAGCATACAACTAATACCACCAAATACCAAGACAACCACAGAGATGCGACCTCATACTTCAAGTTTCCATACCTACCACGCCTTTCTAACATTTCCAGACTATTTAAAAAACTAAAAGGTGGATGCGTCTACTACAACTTGGAGACCACCAAAATATTCTTCACTCAACTGAAGGAGAGAACACCCCAAGCTTTTGAATCCGAGGTAATCTATGAAATCCCATGTCAAGGATGCGACAAATGCTATATAGGCCAAACAAAGCAATATATAACGGAAAGAATAAAACCGATGGCCGCCTCAACCAACAGCTCTACAAACTGTTTTTGGATGGGTGTTTATGAGAAAAATCCAAAGTTCCCCTCCAACTATAAGTTCTTTTCACGCTTCCACTGACGAATCTTCAATAAATTCTACCTTGAAAAAGTTCTGGGAACTTGAAGAAGTTCCAAAGCTCCCAATCTTGTCACAGGAACATGAGTTTTGTGAACAATTTTTTAAAAATTGTCACTCACGGGACGCATCAGGACGATATACTGTTGCGTTACCTTTCAAGAATAATGACATTCCTTCTTTCGGTTATACCTACTCCCTAGCTTTTCGTCGTCTCCTATCCTTGAAACGTCGTCTAATAAAACCATCCAGTGTTTATGATGAGTATCGTAATTTCATGAGTGACTATATATCTAGTAACCAAATGTCCTCGATAACTTCAGAATTCAAATCGAAAAATAAATTTTATATTCCTAAACATTGCGTTATCAAGCCAGATAGTGTTTCAACTAAGGTGAGGGTGTTTTTCGATGACTCTACTTGTGTTCCCGGAAATCTCTCATTGCATACACTTTGCATTGGTCCAAAACTGCAGAAAGACATTGTGGTCATTCTGTTGAACTTCATAATTTTGTCTTCACTGCTGATATAAAACAAATGTATCGGCAAATCTTGATTCAACCTTCCCATAGAGATTTCCAAAGAATTATTTGGAGATTTTCACCCCGTGAGCCTGTCCAAGAATATCAGTTGAATACTGTATCATATGGAGTTTCTCCATATGCACTTAGATCTCTATTCCAGTTGGTGCAGAATGAGAAACATACATTTCCTAATGCTTCCAAGTTTTGTTGACAGACGTATACGTTGAAGATGTTGTCACAGGATGTGATGATTTGGAAGAAGCAAAAGTTTTGCAGGAGGAATTGATTTCTTTACTGCATAAGGGTGGTTTTCAGCTTCGCAAATGGTGTAGTAATAACGTCGAGTTACTTTCTTCTATCCCTCCGGACCACCAACACCAGAATGATGAATGATGAATTCACCTATTCCACTAATGTTTCTAGTGAAGTCTATATGAAACGAGCCATTTTGTCCGAATAATCGCGCATCCCTTAGGGTCCATTTCCCCATTTACTTTTTTGGCAAAGCATTTGATGCAACATCTCTGGACTTTGGGTTTACAGTGGAATGATCCGCTGCCACAAGATGTAACATTACATTGGAAAAGGTGTAGGTCCGAATTAGCAGAGCTTTCAAAACTCAAATTTCCACTAAAATAAGCTTCAGATTTCTTCACTAGATGCGAACCCCATGGTTTTGGAGATAGTAGTGAACGAATGTATGGAGCAGTAATTCATCTGCGATTCTTTTACGAAAACGCCTCTATCGGCACATCCTTCGTATGTGCCAAGTGGAAAGTCGCCCCGGTAAAGCGAATATCTCTACCGAGATTGGAGCTTTGCGCCTGTCTTTTGTTGTCAAAGCTTATCAACTTGGTATATTTCTCATACTCGAAAATCTTCCGTTTTAATAGCATTTTTGCTTGGTCAGATTCCAATGTCATTCTGACGTGGATCAAATCTTCCCCTCATCGATGAAAGTGTTTTGTTAGTAATAGGACTACTTAAATTCAGGAACTTTGTTTCCCCAGAAAATTGGCATCATGTCAAAACTAGGGATAACCCTGCAGACGGTGCATCTCATGGTCACTATGGTGAGTGGGACCAGATTGGCTGCGATCTGGAGAAAATGTGTCTGTTGAACATTTTGATCGTGTTCTTGTTTCAGAAGAGGAACGTCAGATTTCTCTACCGACTTTAGTGTCTCAATCAATCGTTGAGGACTTACTTTCAAGAATTTCTAGTCTCTCTCAAATAAAACGAATCATGTCTTATGTTTTAAGGTTTGTTCATGACTTGAAAAATCCTCTTTATCGTAGATTCGGTGTTCTGTCTTCGATGGAGCTCAAGCAAGCTTTTTTTCTCATAAAATATGTTCGACAATCCGTCTTTTCTACAGATATTCATAATTTAATAAACAAGAAACCTATATCAAAACAATTATGTAAATTGAATCCATTCCTTGGAGAGGATGGCCTTCTCAGGGTGGGCGGTCGTCTCTCCTTTTCAGGGCTGGCATACGAACACAAACATCTAGCCTTATGACCCTCTTTCCATCGACTAACTGAACTTGTCATTCAGTATTTCCATCAGGTTTATTTGCATCCTGGTGCACAAACGCTTCAATACCTGTTAGCCCAACAAGTTTGGATATTGTCTGCTCGACGATCCATAAATAAAATTATATCTAAAAGTCATACATGTTTTAGGTTGAACCCCAAACCATTTCAACCTTTCATGGGCGATCAGCTAAAACCGTTTCAGTGCGTTGGTGTAGATTTTGGAGGACCCTTTGCGGTCACTCTCTCGAAATCCTGTGGTTCTAAATCCATGAAGTCTTACGTGTGCCTTTTCGTTTGCTTCACAACGAAAGCCCTACACTTAGGACTAGTGCCAGATCTCACTTCTCATGCTTTTCTCGCTGCTCTAATGCGCTTCATCGCTCGAAGAGGTCGCTGTCTTCATCAAGATTTCTCGAAACGATGCCACAACGAATATTGGAATACGTTGCAACAACGCAAAAAATGGTATAACCAGGACATAAAGGCATTATCTCCGGGTATGCTCTTTCTCATTAAAGATGAGCAACTACCACCATTACACTGGCGGTATATTGCAGAAACCCTTGGTGAAGTTATGTTCTTTGCCTTCTCAATAACTTCTTTTTCTCTCAATTTTGTTTCTTTTATTTTTCTTCAGTTTCTCTTTTTTTCTTTCTCACAAATTCACGTAAAATATTCTATTTTAGGTGGGCGTCCAGCTAGCAATTTAATGTCTTATAAAAATTCTGTAAACGTTTCCTGTCTTTTTTTATAGGACAAGTCGAAGTCCTGTAAACATTTTCATTTCGTATATACAACACTTATTCAACCAAAATGGGCAAGATTTATACGACAATTTAGTTGTATTATTTAGTCTAGTAAAGCGCTTTGAGACTGTTACAGGATTGATGTATAAACGTTTAGAACACTTTTATACAACATTTAACAGAACTCTTAAATCTATTCTCCATGATCCTATACTTGTCCTGTGAATGAACTTACGTTCCACTATACGACGCATGTACAATGTCTATACAACTTTTCATTCTTACCATTTTTCGGTCAGTTATAAGACTATTTTGTGACTCTGTTGACATTAATATCACCACTCGATGGTATAAATGTGCCTTTAGTGAACAAACGATGAATCTTTGTTGAAGCTGATATATTAATGATCTCTGTGAATGCGATATTTAGAAATTGAGAAGATATTTCCATGGCGAATTAATTTCACTGTGAAATATATGGCATATGTAGTGCTAAATTTCATGGGCTTCAGAGAAACTAATATTTAAAAAAAAATCTCTTTTCGAAAAAAAATATATTTGTGTTGATTTTTGTTCTGTGTCTTTACAATGTGCCCTAATATTCAATAATTTATCGATGATTAAATTTAAAAAAAAATTCAAATTACATTCTTCAGCCAAAATCATAATTTTTCATACATTTAGTTTTTTGTCTCAATATGGTGGTTGATAATACGTCTCTTTATTTTTTACAAAATGGCTCCTCTTCAATCTAACTTTCTGATGAAAGATGACACTTTCATATAACATATTGGTTCTGTTAGGTACTTCAATCGAATACTTATACAACCTATGATATTTATCGCCGCCAAAGCATCACAGGTACGAATTGGAAGGGATAAATCTATTTGAATTAAAAAAATTAAAGAGCACGAAGCAAATGTTAATATATTTCAAGAAATTTCACATCTAATAGAGATAAGATAAATATATTCCGACGAAAATATGAGGCCATAATATATTCGACTAAGAATCTTCTGCACACAATTAATCTGTTGGATTTTTGAATGATATTTAGTCACCTTTATTTTACATCAAAAAAACTAATTCGTTTCATTATGCAACATTCACAACACCACAATCAAAGCTTACATACGACTCCAAGGAAACTGCAAACCAAATCGTATAACCTCACTTTTCAGGAGTTCCAAACTGAACAATTATTGTCGATTCACAAGCACTGTTTTCAGGAGCTTCATTCCACCATACCTCACTTTCTATACAGTGAATTCTGTATAAAAGTAATACGTTTTATTAAGCAACATTCACAGCACCATGATAGAGCTTAATGCGACCAGTTGGTCATATTGTGTTGCGAAGGAAACACTCTTAGGGAAATTGAAAACCAAATCGTATAACCTAACTATTCAGGAGTTTCAAACTGGAAAATCGTCGATTTTTTCTTCATTATCCAGCTCTGTACGCCAGTTGATCCTTGATTCCTATTCACAAGCACTGTTTTCAGGAGCTTCATTCTACCATACCTCACTTTCTATATCGGATACAGTGAGTTATATATCAAAAATATTACGTGTTGCTTTCGCCCCCTCAATTAGTCCTTTTTTCTTCTACTGATCGTGATATTTTCTTGTAACAGTTAGACACTTTCGGCTGGAATGCTCCACCATGAATTCCATGAATTAAATCGATGAGGCATGTTGACAAATTCGAACTTCAAACGAGTTAATTGTAGAGCTATGTTGGATATGACTCTTTTTCATTTTAACGATTTTGTTAGCGTCGTTTAGCAGACCAACCATATAGGCCTCTTATATACAACGAATACAACAGAATAAGTCGTATAAAGAATTCTTAAAATACACATATCGGAGAGACCTATTGCAGACATATAACTGTTGCAAAATACATTTTACGACATCTAATCGACAACCAGATGTCATGGACGAAAATGTCATATTAAAATTGTCCTGTAAACGTTTATAGAACAACCTGCGGAAAGGTTCTATAAGTGTCCTATAATATTGTTGTGAGAATCGTTACACGATAATTTTATACAAATATTTAGTTCTCAAATCAAAACGGTTCTCATCAGAATACTTACATGACAAAAAAGTATTCGTGGGATAATATTAAAACAATAACAAGGACGAATTGTCGTATAAAAAAAACTTAATATATATAATATATATATTTTCAAAATTCTTGTTTGGGTACTCAGCATAGGGCTTCAATTTATTAATTTTGCCCATTGACGTGGTTTTTGTAGCATCCTGATGAAGGTCCCAAACTAAGGACCGAAATATAGATTTTAAAAGACCAAATGTTGTATTGAATAAATTGAAGCCCAAACAAGAATTTTGAAAATTTGATATTTACGGCAAATCTCCTTTAAATATAATATATATATATATATATATATATATATATATATATATATATATATATATATCTGGTAAAAATGTATTATTTGGGACTGCAGTCGAATGAGAAATCTCTTTTTTCTTTAAACTCAAGCTTTCAGCTTTATTTAAGCCTTCATCAGGAGACACTACAATCAGTATGAATCAGCAAGGAAAGTTACAATTATTATATATGCATATATATATATATATATATATATATAAAACTTACGAAAGTGAGATAAAATTCAAGATCGATATTTGAAGTTCTAATCATCAGATCCATCAGAGACCATTAGTTCTTTAAATTTAAGGAAAATGATGAAAGTAATTAGTTATAGATGACAAATATTTTGACATTCAGTAGAATATAGAAATATGTATCCTTTGCATTTTCAGTAGTTTGAGTTTGAACAAAATTTATGAATAACGAAAATAAAATTCTATCTAAACTTTTTTTAAGTGATGGTATTCTCATTTCAAGGGTTAACACGGGTATTATGTTTTAAATTTTTGTCAATATCAATCAGTAGGGCATAGACAGAACTCAAGGAATCAACGTCTTTTTTTGAATTAATACTATCATCATTTTGTGCAATTCTGATCATTTCTAATAATGTTCTTTTCCTGATGTTTGTTTCACAGTCCAACACTTCAACTTCCTCAAATGATGGTATATGTCCAGTTTCTATAGAGTGTTTCGCTAAAGCACAATGATCTTTTTTCAATCTAATATTACTCTTGTGCAGGTTGATTCGTTGTTATTAGAAATGATCAGAATTGCACAAAATGATGATAGTATTAATTCAAAAAAAGACGTTGATTCCTTGAGTTCTGTCTATGCCCTACTGATTGATATTGACAAAAATTTAAAACATAATACCCGTGTTAACCCTTGAAATGAGAATACCATCACTTAAAAAAAGTTAAGATAGAATTTCATGTCAAAATATTTGTCATCTATAACTAATTACTTTCATCATTTTCCTTAAATTTAAAGAACTAATGGTCTCTGATGGATCTGATGATTAGAACTTCAAATATCGATCTTGAATTTTATCTCACTTTCGTAAGTTTTATATATATGTATATGTATATATAATAATTGTAACTTTCCTTGCTGATTCATACTGATTGTAGTGTCTCCTGATGAAGGCTTAAATAAAGCTGAAAGCTTGAGTTTAAAGAAAAAAGAGATTTCTCATTCGACTGCAGTCCCAAATAATACATTTTTACTATAAATAGAAACAGTCAATTATCCTTTTATTATATATATATATATATATATATATATATATATATATATATATAAGTAGAATATTTTCCTACCAGTTTTTATATATATATAATATATATATATAAAATATATATATATAAGTAGAATATTTTCCTACCAGTTTTTATATATATAATATATATATATATAATATATATATATATATAGGACTATTTTGCTAGTTGGCGGTAATGTTACTGCAACCATGAGATCTGTCGCATCGCTGATAAAGGGACAATGAATCAACTCTCTTCGTTCTAAATTAACTTAGGAATTAACGCCTTCCAGTGATTAATATTCACGTGATTTCTTATCTCCTTTTCTTGAACCGTATAATATTTCTCTCTACAAACTTTAACATATAGACAATAAGTGAATGTGTGGTGCTGTTCTGAAGCCTTCTACGTAGTTAGCTAACCCGGCAAGAGGACCAAGGCCCAGGATTATTCGAGGATATCCTAGTCGTGTCAATACCCAAGTTTGAAATAATAAAATGGAGGCAGCTTAGCTCATTTATAAAATCAATTACCTGCCGTTGGAAAGAACTGAAGTAAATGGTCACAACACTCGCTCAGCAAATTATTACGATTTCAAGACGCCAAGAAGCACAAAAAGAAAAAACTCGCCCATATATCAAGCTATCACCACTTTCAACGATCTCCCAGATGAAATTAAAGAAGCCAACACAGTTAAAAAGTTCAACGCACCTTTAAAAAAATGTATACAAGGATAAATATTTACCAACTCTTACAGCTTATATTTTGTAAAATTAGTTCTATGCTATTATATGCTGATTTGTAGCCTCAGTAAATAAATAAATAAATTTGATTCACATTGTAATGTAAAATAAAGGAAGTTAAAAGAATTTACACTAATTGAGAATGTTTCATTTATTTCCCACTGATTTATTGAATTTTTTTCAATAATAATAAGTATTTCATATATTTGTTAATTTCATTTCATGAATGGACCAAAAAATTTGAAATGGTTGAGGAAAGGGATTTTGTTTCTTCATTCACATTTGCCGCGATTCATGTTGACCTTACCAGATGAAACAGTAGATGGGATGATGGTTAACTGACAGATTTCAATCCAAAATTGAACACGAAGAGATTTTGAGATTTCAGTTAAGAGAAGCCAAGAGATAATAATAAACTTTAATTGTTGTTTCTTTCGTATTACAGGTAACTTTGTAATAAATGTAAATATAGTGTAATTAATAGCTGATAAAAATTTTCGTATTACAGAGAAAGAAAACTTATTATTATTATCAATAAAATATAATATCCTTATATAATACATATGTATATGTGTATACATATACAATGCCATGGTAAGATATTTCAGCTCAGTAAAGAATTTCTAAAAATGTCATAATCCCAAGTTGCAGTTTCGAAGAGGTCCAATTCTCTAGAAAAGTCTAATAGACACTCGAACTTGGGACACCCTGTATTCAGATATAATTCTGCCGATTATGAATGGAGCAACATTCTATGTCTACTTCGATCGAGCCGTTGTTCGAGTATCCAGTTAAAAAATTTATTTGAAATTTCGTGAACCGATTACAATAAAATGATGCAAAACGTCCTTGCCGTTTCAGATTAATGTTTTGATGAAGATAGAACGAATTGTTTTATTCAGAATTTGGTGGTGGTTGTCTGAAAAAAATTAACAAATCACTAAATACAAAGGGAAGAGTAATAATTAAATCCAGAAAAATCAGTACCTTAGTACCTACTGGACATTTTTGTCAGAAAATGTTTTGTGGAATTGTTTAATAATGAATCTCTGCATCGAAAACGCTCTTTACATCTCACACTCATTTCTTGATCACTTCCTATCATCCAATATTCGGAGACAAGAAAACAGTTCGACTCGTTTCGATTTTAATTTAATTTCATTCCTCGACAGCAATTGCTCAAATATTGTGGGAGTTTGCAAATTGATTTGTTCGCATTCGCGTAGAATGCAACTCTACCATTACCTACATTCTGCCTTAATCTTCTCAGTTTAGCACGGGAAATGAAAAATCCAACACTTCACTCCAAACATTTTCCATGATAATGATAAAAAAGCACAACATGATATGATTTTCAAATAGATACTCACTTCTATGTGCGTTTCTTGATACAATCCCACCAAAGTGATATTAGAAACTGAATTAATTACAGCGAGTACTTTTAGGAGGCACAGTTACACAAGGGTGTGTAACTTTCAGCGCACTTCTGGGAATATAATAATGTACGTGACAGGACACGCAGCACTGAAAATATAGATTGTCGCTTTATCTAACTGAGTAAATAAATGAATATCGAATTCTTATGAGCGATCGGCAAGTCCAAAATGTTTGATGTAATGATCTAAAAAACATCTAGACTTGTAAATAACTCAGTTGAATGCATCTAGAGCGGCTACACAATAAACGAAAATGAATATTATTGATATATTCCAGTTATTCTCCCAAGTTGCCTGGAGATACAGTTTTTGTCGATATCAACAAACGGAAGTTGATCGACCTACGTTAATAGGAATTATGTATTGACTATACCATTTCCTGCTATCCAAAATCAGGAAGGACTCAGAAAAAGATGCGTGTCGAAAAGACTTTCACAATAGAGAGTTTTTCCATGAAATGAGTCATCCTCGATCTCTCCTATTATATAATGATGATCAAGATTTAATAAGATACGTTTATAAATGTTTGTACACATTATACAGTAGGTACTCAAAAGGCTGGAAGACGCTCCCCTCCACATCGAGAAGGCGCTGAATTCCCAAAAATTTGGGTAGTTGTCGCGTGATACCTCATTATCTTAACTTTTCAGAAATGTTCGACTCGAGTTTTTCAGTTCAGTAAATTGAATAGGAAACGGTTGGAAGTCTCATCTGATCATCTCATTCTATAGTGAATCGAAGAACTAAAATAATAAAAAACAAAAAAATTTAATGTTCGAATTTAAGCTTATTTGCTTTCCAGTGACGGCTCATGCCCTTTAGGTGTGGGTCAGCTAGACTCCTTAATATATAATCGTGAAATCTTTTTTCTACCTTATATTAATTTCACAAAAAGTATACTATCGGATATGTGATAAATTTTTCAAGTCAAACAACCAATTCTTCTCAGAAAAAAATTATGGACACTTTAGATTATTCATTTCTACAAATAACATCCAATCAATAATAACTGGATACAGGCGGGTCAAGACAGACAACGATGGAAAGCCATGAGGGAGGCCTATGTCCAGCAGTGGACGTAAGAGGCTGGAATGGATGGATGGAATCATTTTCTTTCTGAGAAGAAAAAAATTTCGAAATGTCATCGAGTAAATTGGTTTTTCCGAATATCCAGGTGTTATTTCCACACCACAAAATTAGGATTCTAAGTTGAAAGATTTGAGCGTTCGTTTTCGGAATTGCCAAATTTGTCAACGCTTTTGTGACCTCCTATACCACGATTTTCAATTGTGACAGAAGCATTATTCCTACTATTATTCTACGTGGTCCAAGTCCACTCAAGGTTAATTTGAGATATCGATAGTATGTGAAATACCGTTCAAAAAATTCAAAGAAAGATTAACTATTATGGAAATAAGTTTATTCATGGAGGAATATGAGTCACTTAAGGTGAGCTAATAAAAAATTGGAACAAACATCAATCAACTTTATTTTTCGCAGAAAACATTTTATTTTTAGACTTGGTCCATTATTACAATGAATTTTCGAAATTTTCACGTTAGACGAATTGTATTTCGTCACTAGATGATCGATCTTCGCAATTGTTCACTAATAATGATCTAGTTGCCAGTTCTATACTGGTAGGCTTCGGTAAAAGTGATGGTAAATTGGAGGAATATATGGTAATGAATCTAACATGTCCTTTTTCTTCGCAGCTGAGACAGTTTTTCTGGATGGATGAAGTAGATCCTGATAAATTGCAGAAAAGTTAGTCAAAGGTCTACCTCTTGTTTTTTTAGATAAATCGACCTCATAGAAGTCGAAGTCTGGATTCAGAGTTTCTTTAAACTAGAACATATGTTCCCTGATATCAGGGGTTTGTCTCGTTGGAACCTAAGCCATCTCATGTTGAGCCAATTGAAACTATAACCGCAAATGGTTTTTTTCCTGTTGACAATTCTTTTTTCCAAATTCTTGGTGCTCAAGAAGTTTTGAGGCTTCACTTAAATGACCTTGAACTGTGTTGCTTTGTTATTCGACATTTTGATGATGTCGATCCATTGGGAAGGACTGTGAATTTGGCCAGTTCTGCGGGCTGCTTTTTCAATTATTCCAAACTCACCATCAGGGGCGGCCCTAGCTATTGCGAGGCCCCGGGCGGGAAGTGTTCGCGAGGCCCTTTTTCCTTCGTGAAAAGTATTTGATACGAATGTAAGTCCAGTTGTTCTGTTGGTTATTGTCATTTTTTATGAAGATATAAAATTTGAGTTTTAATTAAAATATAATAATATAATATAACATATAAATATGATATAACTTTGGAAGATTTACAAAATTAACAAAAACAGAATTGATAAGTTTGAGATTCATGTTTGCGGCTTTTCCTAGCACTGAAATCTTTAATTAAGGGGATAAGTAAACATTGTACCTAAATACTTAGATAAGTTTCACCCTTATTGTGTGCATTCTTTTCTATCTACTGATCTGGTGGATTGGACATCTAGTGCCTCAATTACCCATTCGGAAGTTCCAACAAAGCGAAATATTCAAAAACTACAAAATGGTTTCTTCAATTTTGTTCTGAATGAATGTATTGGTTAACTAACTTTTTTCGAATTTACCCTTATGTTCAAACCTTTATAAATAATTAGGGATCTAAATCAATATCAAAATTTGCTCGGGTTGTTGCACGCGAGGCCCCACCAAGAGCGAGGCCCCGGGCGATTGCCCCGTTCGCCACCCCCTAAAACCGCCCTCACCATCATTATGAAGATAGGACTGTCCCGACACCAAGAATTTGAGATCGATGGTCTCGATATCTGTATCTTTGTTTTGCACTAGCTTAAGGAATGAAAGGCTTGTTTTTATGTTTCTATTTTGTTCTGTGTATGAACCTGAGTAAGTTATCACATGCTTGAAAGATGCAGCATTTTCTTTCAAATGTTTAACTAAACATGTTGCTATATCTTGTGATCCCCGCCCACCCTCAGTTTCATCCCATACGTACATATATCCTGCGTTATTATTTGCGCTGGGTATACCTATGTTATATAGGTACGAATTCCTCTTGTAAAAAGCCACGGACACAGTCATCTTTGGAAAAAGGAGAGCTTTCTTTAAATCATAGGTTATTACGTAGGTATTCCCATCTGCTTTTTATGAATCATTCCTTGGAAACACTAAACCAATATTACAAAAAGTGGAGACTTTGCCCGAACCCATCTAAAACAGAGGCATGTGTGTTCCATCTAAATAATCGATTAGCTTACCAACAGCTTAACATTCGCTTTTGCCAAAAAAGTGTTAAACACAATTTCTTCCCTAAATACTTCGGCGTTACTCTGGACCGCTCACTAACGTATAGAAAACATCTGGAAAATACGAGCCAGAAAGTGAAGACTCGTAATAATATTATTAGGGAACTGGCTGGCACCTCATGGGGAGCCGACGCATCGACCTTACGTACTGGTGCTCTGACTTTGGTATATCCCGTGGCTGAATATTGTGCCCCGGTATGGCAGCGGAGTGCCCATACCCGGAAAATAGATGTTCACCTAAACGACTGTATGTGAATCGTCACGGGTACCTTGAAATCTACACCCATTCCCTGGATACATACTATCACTTACATTGCTCCTCCAGAACTAAGACGAAAGGATGCCACTGCGAGGGCATGGGCTAAACTTCAACATCCAAACCACCCGCATGACCTCCCAATTCACGAGACCTTAAACAATCCTCCACCAAACCGCCTAAAATCCCGGAACCCCTTATGGGCTGAGGTGGATCATAACCCGCAGATGAAACAAGACTGGCGCCATAAGTGGAACATGGCACCAATAAACAAACATGACATAGTTGACCCCACACTTGCTCTACCAGGATTTGATCTGAAGAGAAACATCTGGAGTAGACTAAATAGAGTTAGGACAGGCCATGCAAAATGTAATGCTATGATGTTCAAGTGGGGACTTTGCCAATCTCCAGCCTGCGACTGCGGAGCTGATCAACAAACTATAGAGCATATTGTCCGGGAATGCCCTTTAAGGAAGTACCTGGGACCATTCAGAGACATTATTGATTTTGATCACATCTTTACCTACCTTTTTACTTATAAGTATCTTTATTTTTTTATTTTTATGTTAGATATACTTTGTTTTATATACATGGTGACTATCATTTATACTTGTTCAGTGCTGTTGCTTTGCCAAACGATAAATAAATAAATAAATTCCTCAGACTATGCCGATTCTGCCTTTCTCTGATGTAATGCTCGTTGAATATCTAGATTTTTTATCTCATATTATATATCATTAGCAGCCTTAAATTTCAGGTTAAGTTCATCAAATAACCTACATGAATCCTGGTTTGCAAAGTGAATTTAGTATTGAATGCGTGATAATAAAATTTTAATTTTTTCGCCACCTTGCCCTCATTTTCACAATCTTCTTTGTACAGGTCATATGATCTTTGATCAGCCTTATAATATCTCGGAAAAAGTATGGCCATTAGCTTCAGGAATAGTAATTGTTCTATTCGAATATTTCCATACTGCCGTAGGTGAAATTGTCAGCATCTTATAACTTCTGTTAAATACAATTTTTCATATTAATTATTGTTGTAGGGCAAAAACTTTTTTTTGTTCTTTTAGGCTTACTTTTTTGTTGTAATGTTAAGCTAATTCAAAATAATTGTTTGGCAGAGTCTTTCAACTGCGAAAAAAATGAAATAGTGAAACACATTTCATGACAAGCATATTATTGAATATTAGAAACAACCCATTTTTCCACGTTTTATCAAATGGGTAGTTGTTAAAAATATTGTTCCCTATTTCAGTATTGTCATGAGTTCATTACAGTACAAAAAGTAGTGCTGTAATGAACTGATTACAGCGTTTTTTCAGTTATATTTTTCGATTTGTGGTTGTCAGTACGGATCTCCAATCCTATAAATCAAATCAAATCGAGATACAATACAAAAGTCACTAATCTGATTTATTATCTGAATTTCGAGAGTATTGCACAAAGTTCGACTGAAACAGAGGAAATATCGTCCAAAACTCCTGGCAGAAGGCAATTCCAACAGACATGCGTTCGAAAACTCGCTCCTCGAATTTCGCATTAGTGTTGGAATAGGAGGCCATTCTGCAACTTGTTTCAGAATATACCACTTACATTTCTTATTTTTTTTTTACCAAGGTAGGAGCGTGAACCAGAAAAAATCAAAATGAGAAGAAATGTCAATAGCTTCGGATGGGCAAAAAAAAACCAAGGGTCTTTAAGTGGTATAATTCATTTTTCCGCGAACTGATCGAGCTTCACGTTCGAGATTTTCTCGAAAAATTCATAATTATTCAAAGTTCACAATTGAAATAATAAGTGATATATACCAACAATAAAATACAATACAATTGTTATAATGTTGTATATTCTAGGTCTTATGTTTCTTTAATAATCGTTTTTCTCATGAAAAATTGGCAGTCTGTCAACTTGTTACAACAAGAATACCTATATTTCCTTCTCTTCGGAAGAATTGGTATGTACCTTATATATACAAAACAAGAAGAAACAAATTGTTATTGAAGATTTCTTCCAACAAACTCTCTCCGTGTATATTCGGCGAACAACGCAATGATAGTTTTAAAGTTATTTTGCTATGAAGGGGAAAATTGCGAATGTGGGAATATTCTGAAACAAGGTTTCAACCCAAGTTTGTTGTGTATTCTCTTTCTAAGGGTCATTCTATTTCCGAGATACTTGAAGTCAGTAGCTACCTTATAGGTTTCATTATTAAATTGAAGTATGTATAATATACTTACATGGATCACTTTCCGAAGCTTGCTGAAATTCCCCAACTGAATCCATCATGCTTTCTGTTTTTTTGCACAAAAAAATATTTATTTGATGTATCCGTTGTATCAACAAACACGGTCGATACGATAGAGTCTAATTATCAAGGATAAAAATGGCATAACTGCGGACATAGACCACGATTATAAAGAATCGAGGACTTGTTCCAGTTTTACACTGAAAATTTTCAGTTTTGACTGCTGTATCCAGCGAATGTAATGCAATATCTCGGAAATTAATGATTTTTTGGGTTTGTCCTTATGCCTTATTTAACAGTATTTCATTGTGATCTCATTGAGAAAGAAATCTCGATTTTTGCAAAAATGGACTTGGTCCATTATTATTCTGGGCAGCTCATATGTATATAGACAAGGTCGGCCAAGTCGCTACGGCCAAGCCTACCACCCTGCTTGAGTGGCAATCGGGCGATATTCTTTAAGTTTATTCCAAATTTCAAATGAATGACTAATTGAAATATCTTATATCTATTTCAGAAAAGAGGATATTAATACCGTTTGAGGGTAGTTTAGTGATTCATAAAAATATAATTTATTCCCAACTCTTAGTAAATAACCCCCTGCTTTCAAAAGTTCTAAAATAAGATCGGTTTGCTCCTAGGCTCGGCCAGCCCAGCCCAGGTGTTTTTTTTTTTTTTTATGTTCTGGTTCCCACGAAAAGGGATATCCTGTAATGTTCAGAGAACATCGTGGGAACCAAGGGAAAGGAGGTAGGAGTTGGTGTTCTTCTTAAATTTCTGGAGGTTGTATGCCTCGGGGAACACCTTCCTAGGCAATGAGTTCCAAAGCCTCGCTGTTCGTTGGATGAACGAGTCTTTGAAAAGTGATGTTCTGCAGGTCTCCAAAGTGACCACGAAGGGGTGTGAAGACTGGGCCTGACGGGTTAATCTCGAAGAGACTGTCAAAGGAGGAACGATTGTCGATGATATTTCAGAAGAGCATCGCCCATGAAAATATCTATAAAATAGAGACAAATCGCCGACTCTTCTACGGTGTTCCAGACAAGTGAGCGAGTTTGTAAGCGAGGCATCACCGACGAGACGAATTGCCCTTTTTTGGACAGAGTCCAACAGCTTCAGGATATGTTTAGGTGCCGCACTCCAAATATGGGAACAGTATTCCAGGACAGGTCGGATCTGTGCCTTATAGATCGTAAGCAGCTGAATGGAGGTGAAATAGCTCTTGGCAGGAAACAAAAAACCAAGTTTTTGGGATGCACTTTTGGCAATGGACCTCACGTGATTTTCCCAGGAAAGGTTATTGCTGATAGTAATACCAAGCATCGATATGGATGACTTCAGTGGTATGGTTACTCCTGACAAAGTTATGTTAGGCACAGTGAGATCGGCTTTTCTAGAGAAAAGACATGCTTGTGTTTTGCCCGCATTGAATTCTACCAAGTTATTAGATCCCCATTCGAGAGAAGTGGGGATATTAGAATCGCATCGTAGATTGAAATTGAATATAGGGTCAGTCGGGTGTATTTAAAACTGAGAGGGTGTAGTGTACACCCAGACGGCACCCTATATTCCCGGAATATTCCTCCAATCTGCCATTAGGCCAAAAGATATTGCAATATTCGAGGCATATGCAAAAAATATATCAAATTTATCTGCTCTCAAAGGAATATTCCAGATATATGCCATCCCAGATATGTCTGATATATGCTATGGTAATATCCATATGAAATGCGTTTATAATATTATTTAATAGTATTTATTGGTATAGTTATCGCACCGGCGTAGACGTAATCTGTTATATCTTGGAGGGTATGAGTGTCGTTTATATGACGTTGCATTATCCTATCAAGTTGTTTCACCCTTTCCAGCATTTTCTTTGGTATATATATATATATATATTTTTTTTTTTTTTTCACCGTTTCTTCGGGATTTTATTCACCGTCAGCCGGGCGGTACATGCCAAGGCCGCCAGTAACTCGCTACGAATTCTGCAAGAACTTTCTCACTATCCGAACAGTCTGAAGGATGACCTGCTTCTGTGCATGAGATATGAGTTTCTTATCCAACCCAAGTCGCTCGGTGTTCTCGACAAGATGTCTCTCAACCAACCCATTCACTGATATTATCAGAGGCAGTATGCTCATAGATTTCAATTTGTGGAGTTCTTTCAGTTGGAATGCCAGATCTCCATATTTGCTGAGCTTTTCGGTGTAAGCTTTAGCGATGTTCTCATCTGCTGGTATAGTTACATCAAGCAGCAGGCACGTATTCTCCTTTTTATCGAAAATCGTTATATCTGGTCGATTGTGAGCCACGCCATGGGTAGTGATCATTGTGACATCCCGGTAAAGTTTGCACTTATCATTTTCCAGAAAAGCCTGAGGCTGGTATAGATGTTGCTCAACCTCATCATTAATCAGACCAAACCGGAGTGCGATCTGTTGATGATACAACTTGGCCATGGCGTTGCGTCTCTCGAGATACTCCCTAGGTGCCATAATTGAGCATGAAGATGTCACATGCTGTATTGATTCGGGAGCTTGAAGGCATTTTCGGCACCGATCAGATGGTATATCTTTCTTTGCTATATGTTTCAGGTACACCTGGTCCTAGATTGCAACAAGTCTACCCTCCGTTTCCGGAAAGAGATATCCTGCTCGTAAGTACTCCAGTGTTTCCAGCTTACTCACATAAGTATTTTCCAGGTGGCTAGGGTACCTGCCATGGAGGGCTTTGGACCTCCATTCTGATGTTAGCTCCTCAGTTGTTAATATGGGAGGCAGTTGTTGGTCACGTTGGGCCAAATGGAGTGCAGAGATGTCATTGTCAGCCTCACACAAAGCCCGGAAGAGAGGTGAGTTGTTTTTATAAAAGTGTTTCCTCAAGCTTTCGATATTCCTACGGTGAGTGGCTTCGATATTGAGTAATCCTCTTCCTCCCTGCTGTCGTGGGAGATAGAGTCTAATTGTGGACGAATGAGGATGGTGAACCCCACATCTTGTGAGAGTGGCCCTCACAGCTCTATCCAGCTCTCGAAGCTCGGTCGCCGACCAGGTCAACACACCAAATGAGTAGGTCATACATGGTATCGCCCATATGTTAATGGCGGTGAAGAGGGATCTGGAGCTGAGACCTGATTTTAGGAGCAAGTTTATTCGCCCTAGCATTTTTGTTTTGAAGACTTGCTTCATCTCGGGAACTTCAATCTCAAGCGCCTGTCTGACTCCCAGGTACCTGTACGAATCATTGGTGTTTAGATTCGGTATGGTTAGATTGGTCATGAGTGTTGTTTCGGGCCCTGCATTCTGTATCCTTCCTCTTCTCACCTCGAGGACTGCACACTTGTCCGTACCCATTTTCATACCAATTGAATCGCTAAAACCCCGTACTGTCTCCAGCAGCCCCCTAAGCTCATCCTGGCTTGCAGCGTACAGCTTGAGGTCGTCCATATATAGGTGGTGTGTGATCTTAATTTTGCTCCTCTTGTTTATGACGTACCCGTTATTTAGTAGTATGCTCAAGGGATTAAGGGCGAGGCAAAACCATAAGGGACTGAAGCTGTCTCCCTGGAAGATTCCGCGATAAATGCGAACCTCCCCTGATTCCTCTGTACGAGTGCCATTTTTCAACAACAATGTGGTCCTCCAGGGTCTTCATGAGATGATTCAAAATGGTTATGATATTTTTAGCGACCCCATGTATTTTAAGCGTCTCCAGCAGCCAGGAGTGGGGAACCGAATCAAAGGCTTTTTGGTAGTCCACCCACGCGACAGATATATTCCTGAGCCTTTTCCGTGCCTGCTTGGTCATGATATAGTCAGACACGAGCAGCTCCTTACATCCCTTGGTTCGCGCACGGCATCCATACTGCTCATGACTCATCAGTCCATGTTTCCTCAGATGTTCGTTCGTATGTTTAGTTAAGATGGAAGTGAAGATCTTGTAAACGGTCGGGAGGCACGTTATTGGGCGATAGTTTCTGGGATTGGTGGGATCATCTCCTTTAGGTATCAGGTGAGTTATGCCTTTGGTGAAAAATTCCGGAGCACAGAAGGGTCAGCCACAGCGCTCCGGAAAATTCTTGTAGGGGTTGGTGTACGGACGTGAAATATCTCCACCAGTAATTCTGGATCTTATCGACCCCCGGAGCTGCCCAGTTCTTAAATTTTCTCAGAGCGTCAACTATATCTGCAACATCGATAACTATGTCAGCCATTTCAGCGCTTGGGATCTTTGATCGAGCTTCATCAATCCAGTGTGATTTCACATCGTGAGTTGTTTTCTCTGACCAGATGTTAGACCAGTACCGATGGGCGTGTTTAACCTTGAGTTGGTTTGATTCAGGTCTTTCGTTTTCTTCCAAATTACGGAAAAACTGTTTTTGGTTGGTATAAAACAGTGTGTTATTTTTGTATCTTTTAACCCGTTCGTTATAGCGACGTATTCGGCTTCCTAAAACTTTTATTTTTTGTTTCAGGTAATCGCATCTGAGATGAACTTTCTCTCTGAAGGAAGGGTCCCTTCGTCTTATGCGTAATATATATATATATATATATATATATATATATATATATATATATATATATATATATATATATATATATATATATATACATCCCACTATCTTCCGAGCGCCCTTTCACAATGCATGCTCTGAGCGTCCACTTTGTGTTTCTCTATCAATACTTCACATTACAGCTGAATATTTTCCATATGTAACGTTAAGATGTTGTTACGAGTCTATAGATTTCATTTCGAGAAAATCTATTTCTTTAATTTTCAGTTCAGATATTCATGAGCGTCCTTTCATGGAACAAACTAGTCGGCGTCCGAAATATACACATTTGCTTTCATTTCACATATTTCCCAGCGTCCTGCGATGGTGTCAGCTTGGGCTGAACTGATGGAGACTTACTTACTAGATGATAGTTCATAAATCATGTTGATGTTATAATGACAGCCGAACGGATAATTAATTAAATTCATACATGAATCCAGAAAGGCACTGACGTAAGAAGTGCAGGTTTACGCGTTCGTTCATCTGCTAGTGATACAGTGTAATGAAATATTCATACATAATTCAATATTTGAAAGTTGCATTCGTTCATCTGATTGGATATCCATCCATGTTGAAGTCTTGCTAGTCGGTAGTCCAGAGACCGGACAAATTTGACATTCGAAGAGAGAATGACAGGGACTGAAAATTTGCATTCTAATAAAACGATAGGTATATAATGCATTTTTTCAAAGAAGGTTTTGCTTTCATATTGAGAAGAGAATAAATGAACAATTTGAAACTGTTATATTTTCACGAAGCCAAGTAAAATATCTTGCTGATTTTCATTTTATTGTGCGAAGTTGATTAATCGAAAGGAAAAAATATCAATTTCATCTCACCTATATATTTCAACGAAATAGCTGAAGCAGATTCACTGCATTTAAGTGAAAAATAGTATGTACTAATAGTTCTACCTTGCATGTTTTAATTTTTTTTTTGCGAAAACCGTGCGAAGGTAAAAAAATACTGGCAATTTTTATACAAAACATTAATATTATCCAACTGAAGAGTTCATATACATATATGTTCGCCGATAGAAAATCAAATCCTTCACAGAAAAGCTTTTCTTGAAGATGACAGTCAAATAAACCGATTCCATATCATATCGTTCCGATCATTGAACTGTTGTCCCAATTTTGTTCTTCTCATTTGGACTTTTGTAATTAACAAAAATTTCAATATTCCATCGAATGTTATTACATTGAAGGAAATTATATGCGTCATAAGATGTGTACCAATGTTTTTTTTATCTTGTTTATCCTCGCCTGAATATGCATAATTTGCGCATCATCATCCTACAACCATAAACCAATTTCAAATTGATTGAATCTTCCTAAGCATTTGACGAATGAACCGGAGACTCTGACCTAGCATGTTAAATGTCCCTTATGAATATAATTTCAGATTTAATTCAATTTTATTTTCGGGGATGCGTCGCATCCGACATTTCTGAAAATTTGTGTTTAATTTGAGATAATACGATCTTGACGAAATCTACTCAAACATGCCGGTAATTGTTTTTCCTTCAGAGGTTAGATCTGACAGCAATTATAGTCGTAATATTTATATTATATATATATCAAAATTTAAATGTAAATAACTGGAGAACCTTTCTCATTCTGCATTAATGATCTCAGGCGAAATATTGAGAACCCAAACTGATTTTTTTTTTAAAGAAAAGGCAAATAGCATATTCTAAAACAAGTTGCAGAATGGGTTCGTCTTCCAACACGATTGCAAAACGCAGGAGTGTTGGAATTGCCTTCTGCAACGACTATTTTTTCAATTTCAGTCAATTTTCATGAAATAATATCGAATTTCAATGAAAATATCAGATAAAACCTCCTTGTGCCTTTTGTCGTTGTATCTTGGCAGTTGGTGTTACGAAAATTGACAGATAACGAAATTTGAATTCGTGAATTATCTTCAACAAGATCGATATAACATCACCAGAATCGAACGATATTGCCTATAATGTGACAAATAAATTAATACCTCAATAATCTATATCCTTGAATGAAAAACAATACGAAAAACTCTTGAATTGTCTCATCGCTCGACGGGCGTTGTAATTTGAGAAGAGCATTTTTTTTGTACTGTTATGAACACATTAAGATACTGAAATAGAGAAAAATTATTTCTGATATTTTGAACAATTAAGTATAAAAGGTGGTGTCAAAAAGCTGAAAAAATAGATAACACGACAAGAATATTCATCGGTTAAAATTGTCAATAATCTCTTCATAACGTATTGTCCTGAATGACATGGATCCTGTAGGGCAAATTCATAGCAATCCGGTCAATCAACTCTGTTGTTTGTTGATATTTGTGACATTCTGAAGAAATGTTTATTATTATTTCGTCATGTTCGTTTTCTGGACTGCGGAATCCAGTGCGCCTCTTTTCCTAGTTGTCAGATTACAGATGGAAACTCCATAGCGCATTATTAGAATTCATTAAAGTCGGGCAATAGTTCTGCTAATGAAAAATGTCATTTAAGGTCAGTTTATGCTGAAAATAACACAGAAATAAGAGCCTTTATAGCGTGTCCACTGTCAGTCATTTACATTTTACAAAAAATTATTGTTTGGGAGATTTGTTCAATCAACAAAACTATTCCCTCGATTGCGTGGTTTCTCATGAAGAGTTGTGATATCAACAGTTTTTCGATTTTCTGGAAATTTTTTGAGTTAAATTGGATATGATTGGAGTATTAAAGTTTCTGCGGAAGCGGCTTTTTCTTGGGGAATTTCATACATTATGTTGGCGTATGAAAACGACCAGGAAATACTGTCGTCAGGTCAATAGCGCATTTTTGTCCATGAACAATTAACATAAAATCAGGAATATCGTTTAGAATCATTTTATTAAATTGAACGATATCTGTGATTTTGCTGCTAAATAACAAATTTCAAATCGTATTCTTCGCTTCGAAAATATTGGCAAAAATAAGAAAACACTTCATGAGAGTAACTCTGACACTACTGAACAGAACAACAGATTCTTCCCATCAACGAAATCAACGGAGATATCTTTCCTGAAAATTTGAAGTCCTCAATTTACGAGAGCTATTTCATTTCGAATTTCCATGTTGCAACAAATACATATTTCGGTTGAGGATTTTCCACCCCTTCGATCTTAACGAAATTGTGAAGCACATGAGTATCATTTTTTTTTTCAAATGTCCAAAATGACATTGTTCAGATCAGTGATTTGAAACATATGGTAGAATAGAAAAATCAATCCAAGGCAATAACTGTAAACCTACTTATTTTTGAAACATAGATGAATTCAAAATAGTAATCATCGAAATGAATACCATTTTCAATTCCCAGGCTCAGAGTTCTTTTATCATGAGGTTGGAGAAATGATATTAGATAAACCTACTTAGTCTACTAATTCTGATAATTTTCCCCATCTGATCGAAACTTATCGTGCTTAGTTATTCTAATAACTTGCATGCGGCAGATGTGTAGAAAGAATTCCTCTTGGAGCACATCGTTCGGTGATTTTATGACCTTTTTTATGTGTTATTTCGATGTAAACAAAGAGCAGGTGTTCGCTGAGATTTGCGACGCGACCTAGTGGACGCTTGCAAATCGGTATGCTGAAAGTTGACCTAATATTCAGAAAACATCTATGATATGAATAACTAATTTCATCCAGAATTTCTTAGCGCAGATACATTGACTTGTACCCAACGTCAACTTTCAGCTTGTCGATTTGCAAGCATCCATAAAATCTCATAATCCTTCTGAGTCCGTACATAATGAATGAATATTTCACATTGACGGTTGGCACGTCTCTGCCTAGTATTCATTATATGTGGGTTTCATAAAACTCTGATTGCTCGATCAAGCACTGTCAAGTTGATTATAGCCATCGAGATTCGTTGAATTTTCAAATGCACTGATTTGATTGGTTCGAATTTACGTGAGCTCTTTTGATCAGACAATCAAGTTTTTATGAAACCCCAATATTATAGGAACAATCAGATCACTTGATCAACATTGATTATGCGAGAATTTTTATATTAAATCATTTACCAATAATATTCGCAACCCCATTCTGTTTGCGACTATTCTATAATTCACTCAATATAATTGATTTTGAATCCACTAATGATACCGACACTTGATAGAGGTTGAGAACGTTCTTCTTCGTGCTTGTCTCTCAAACTACTCAGTTGCATAGATAAAAATCCAAAGTCGAAAGAGTACTGTAAGAAGGGCCAAACTTCAAGGGGAGATTATGCAAGAGATTTGCAACAAAAAATGTCATATAACACATGGTCCAAATCCTGACGGTCATTCTGCAATTTAGCATTTCTTGATTTCACGAAATATTTCAATTATTTAAATAAAATCATTCATGCTCCAGTTATCCTTGCAGCTTCTTTAAATTCAATCACATATCTGAAAGTGGCATTGAATTTGCTACAAGACAAAAATTTCAGTGTGCCAAAAAAATCTCATTGCGGGCGTGGTAAGGAGATGAATATCACGATTCTGAAGTGACCGAGATCAGTCATATTATTCCTATGGATTTTTTCTCTTCAGCAAAAACTAATGAGCTTTCGAATGACATATCATATTTTGTGCAAAGTGCTTGTCTTCTATCGTTATATCATGGCTAACAAGATAACAAAAAAAAGTCGAGAAATTCCGAACCTAAATTTGCTTTATTTTGAAGCTCTTTATGATTGAATATTGAAGGTTCTCTCATGAAAATTATGAATTTATTCATTGAAAAAGAGCAATTTGAAAAAATATCCTAATTTTTAATAAAACAGATGTCATGTAGAGATGTAAAGAAAACAAACTACTACAATTAACATTATTTACAACAATTGTTCGAAATGTCCTCCGCCTTCTTCAATTTTACACATCGCTTTCGAATTGAATCCACCACCCTAGGAAGTTCACAACGTATTTGACGTATTTCTGCAGAACGCAATTGTATCCTTTCGATCAGGTCATTTCGAACCTCAATACGAATTTCATACACTTTTTCTCTCAAGTTGTTCCAAACATAAAAATCCAAAGGCGTAAGGTATGGGCTCCTAGGTGGCTATCTTACCGGGCCTTACTTTCCAATCCAGTTCACCACAAAATATTCATTCATTGACTCATTTTGTAAGCCAGTAGCAATAGATCTGCTACTCTGTTTTGAATGAATGTTATGAATTTCTTCAGAGTTGTGGATCAGAAAGAATTACTGGTCCGAAAAGTTCACCTTTCATCACTCTCAACCACACTTTTACCCTGGTAATGAGAAACAATGGTCGTATGGGGGATTTCTCATTTAAATACATCGCTGTTCCGCAAATTTATCAAATCCGATTTCGTAAAAGTTGCTGTCTGCGCTTTTTTCAAATGGTATAGATGTAACTTATTTTTTGAAAACTGTGTAAAGTAAACTAATGTATCCTCAATCTCCACTCAACTCGACGAGTACTTTTTGTGGGTTCTCCCGGATATCTTGAAGTATAGCAGTTATATGCTGGCCTGGCCGTGCTGACTATTTTGGTCCACCTTCTCTGATTCCGAAACCAGAAAATGACCTTAGTCTTCTGAATACTTAATATTAATCGAGTTGATTCGTCAGATTCGAGAAAACGTTAGTAATACTCAGAAATATTGAGTGGTAGAAAAATCTGTCAGATTTCAAATACAATATTCCCTTTTATAGTCAATCAAAAGCAGCTTCAAGATAGAGTAAATAAGGGTTTGAAATTTTTCGACTTTTTTGTTGTTATCTTGTTAGCTATGATATTCTGACAGATGACAAGCACTTGTGACAAAAGTTTTATGTCATCGAGAGGTCATTAATGAGGTAGTTTTTGTTGAAAAGAAAACGAGCCCATATTGTAAAATTTTTCATTGATAAAACCATTGGAAAAATATGAATGATTGTGATAGTTTTCTCCTTACCACGCCCGCAATGAGAAATTTTTTGGTACACGAAAATTCCTATCTTGTATTAAATTTAATGCCATTTCCAGATATTTTCTTATGAAGCTGGATGAGGCTGCAAGGATAACTACAGTATAAATGATTTTATGGAAACATTTGGACTATTTCGTGAAATCAAGAAATGTTAACTCGAAGATAACCGTCGGGATTTGAATCATGTGTTATATGACTTTTTTGGTGGAAATCGCTTGAATCATCTCCCCTTGAAGTTTGGCCCTTTTTACAGTAGACACTCTCTATATGATGATATATAGAAACTTGTACTGCATTGAGAGAAGTTCTCTGAAATGGATTATCTGAATACCAACTCAAATTTTGTGACAGAATGACAAAACGGCAATTTTCAAAATACAATTTTATCTCCAGAATATCTTGGTGCAGTTCATTTTATAATTATAATATATTCCTAAACTTAAATTCTGATCAGATGGAAATTTCATCTTCTACATTTTCGTGAGGATAAATGAAACGAAAAATTAGGTCCAAATAACATCAATTGTGTGGAGAATGATATTCGTCGATATATTCAACGAATATCAAACTCATAGATTCTTTGGAGCTATTCACAGCCATCGTCCAAAAAAATTTCATGAAAAGCGCCGGGCTACCTGTGAGTTTAATATGTGTTTAATTTATCGACAAATATACTTATTTAATGATTCAATGTTATTCTTATATTTCTGGAAACTGCCGCGAAACCGTTTATATTGAAAAACAATTTTCGAAAAATTCTGTACTTACTTAAATTTTCAATATAGGTTTATCGCTCACAATTCGGCTTCATGAAAGTCGTAGATGAAGTCTCGCGTTTTGCAAAAAAGATTGCATTGAAAGAATAGATGTTTTTCTCTCTGAAAAATCTTCATTCCGTCAAAAAGAGGTAACATATTGTTCTGATACCTAGTTCTTGTTCTGTTATAGTCATGCCATGTGGGAAAGTACGGACATAGTGGAAGGAAAATAATGAATAAATTCAGGAACATATTCATAATCTTCTCACTCGTTAGTTTTGCCATAAATGAAAAACCTATTGGGCCAAAATTTGTTATTTAGGAGGAAGTTCGAATAATTTGAATAACAACTTTCAGCATACCGATTTGCTAGCGTCCATTACATCGCATCGTCCATTTCAGAGAACACCTGCTGTTTGTTTACATTCATAACATAAAAAAAGGCCATAAAAATCACTGAACCATGCGCTCGAAGGAGATTCCTTCTGTACGGTTTCCGTATTCAAGCAAATTATCATGAAGTCATTGTATCCAGCCTCCCGTCAGCACGATAAGTTTCGATCTGATGTGGCCTTTTTAAAAAAAAAAACGGCCTTTTCGTGAATCTATATGAGGGATGATTCTTCTTCATTAGGGTCCTGTAGCGGTCTTCAACCATCTGAAGTGCCGCAAAATCATCGCTTGGATGGCCGAATTCGGTTTAAAAACCCTCCCGGCCAGAGAGCAACAAGATTCGTGTCAATTCCAGGCCGAGATTCAATACCAGTTCACTCGCTCCTCAATTCTAATCTTTAATCAATTCTCTATAAATACTCGAGATAATTTCGCGGTATTAATATTACATACAAAGTTAGGGTTGATAATATTTAAGAGTCCTTTCGTTTTTCTTCCAAAACAGTGCAACTTCTCTGTAACTCCTCAGATATGTGTGAAAAAATAAAATTTTCACCTCAAAGAATGTAGCAAATTTTGTCCTTTCTACATGTTATCCTATCGTTTCTGGTGATTCAGATTCTATCAAAAAACCAGGTTTCGATACCTGATATCCAATGTGGTGGCTAGAGCACAAGTGACTTGATATAAAAAACTTGGATTCTTCATTAGGGTCCCAAGCATAACAACATACTACAAAATCGCAATTACACCACCTTTTGCATTCAAACAACATTTTTGATACCCACGTACTGGACTACAGGCATATAGGCTCCAAATGTTCGGTGATCTGTATGCTTTTTTCCGATACTTAAAGTGACATTTATCGATCTGCACAGTTTTTGATCTGTACTGACAGGTTTTTTCCAATGTTCTATTGGGTACATCATGAGCCCACTTATAAATACCGAAGTTGAAATTAATCGAATATGTGGTTTCCCTTATATCCAGAAGAATAGGACAATAACTGTGAAACCTCTGAACTGATTTAACCAAAATACGAGTTAAGCCGAGATGTTACGGATCCAAAGCTTTTTTCACAATTCTCATAATTTTCTCCATCAGATCGAAACTTATCATGCTGACGGGAGGCTGGATAGAATGACTTCGTGATAATTTGCTTGCATACGGAAACCGTACAGAAGGAATCCCCCTTCGAGTGATTTTTATGACCTTTTTTTATGTTATGAATGTAAACAAACAGCAGGTGTTCTCTGAAATGGACGATGCGATGTAATGGACGCTAGCAAATCGGTATGCTGAAAGTTGTTATTCAAATTATTCGAACTTCCTCCTAAATAACAAATTTTGGCCCAATAGGTTTTTCATTTATGGCAAAACTAACGAGTGAGAAGATTATGAATATGTTCCTGAATTTATTCATTATTTTCCTTCCACTATGTCCGTACTTTCCCACATGGCATGACTATAACAGAACAAGAACTAGGTATCAGAACAATATGTTACCTCTTTTTGACGGAATGAAGATTTTTCAGAGAGAAAAACATCTATTCTTTCAATGCAATCTTTTTTGCAAAACGCGAGACTTCATCTACGACTTTCATGTAGCCGAATTGTGAGCGATAAACCTATATTGAAAATTTAAGTAAGTACAGAATTTTTCGAAAATTGTTTTTCAATATAAACGGTTTCGCGGCAGTTTCCAGAAATATAAGAATAACATTGAATCAGTAAATAAGTATATTTGTCGATAAATTAAACACATATTAAACTCACACGTAGCCCGGCGCTTTTCATGAAATTTTTTTGGACGATGGCTGTGAATAGCTCCAAAGAATCTATGAGTTTGATATTCGTTGAATATATCGACGAATATTATTCTCCACACAATTGATGTTATTTGAACCCAATTTTTCGTTTCATTTATCCTCACGAAAATGTAGGACTGTTTGTAACCCTATTGAGCAGCGGAAGATGAAATTTCCACCTGATCAGAATTTGAGTTTAGGAATATATTATAATTATAAAATGAACTACACGAAGTTATTCTGGAGATAAAAATGTATTTTAAAAATTGCCCCTTTGTCATTCTGTCACAAAATCTGAGTGGGTATTCAGATAATCCATTTCAGAGAACTTCTCTCAATGCAGTCTACTGTAAAAAGGGCCAAACTTCAATGGGAGATAATTCAAGCGATTTCCAATAAAAAAGTCATATAACACATGATCCAAATCCCGACGGTTATTCTTCAATTTAACATTTCTTGATTTCACGAAATATTTCAAATGTTTCCATAAAATCATACTCTAGTTATCCTTGCAGCTTCATCCAAATCAATCACATATCTGGAAATGGCATTAAATTCAATACAAGATAGGAATGTGTGTGCCAGAAAATTTCTCATTGCGGGCGTGTAAGCAGATAAATATCAAAGTTCTGAAGTGACCAAAATCAGTCATATTTTTCCAATGGTTTTATCAATGAAAAATTTTAGAATATGGGCACGTTTTCTTTTCAACAAAAACTACCTCATTAATGACCTCTCGAATGACATAAATCTTTTGTGACAAGTGCTTGTCTTCTGTCAGAATATCATAGCTAACAAGATAACAACAAAAAAGTCGAAAAATGTCAAACCCTTATTTACTCTAGCTTGAAGCTGCTTGCGATTGACTATAAAAAAGAATATTCTATTTGAAATCTGACAGATTTTTCTACCACTCAATATTTCTGAGTATTACTAACGTTTTCTCGAATCTAACGAATCAACTCGATTGATATTAAGTATTCAGAAGACTAAGGTCATTTTCTGGTTTCTGAATCAGAGAAGGTGGACCAAAATAGTCAGCACGGCCAGGCCAGCATATAACTGCTATACTTCAAGATGTCCGGGAGAACCCACAAAAAGTACTCGTCGAGTTGAGTGGAGATTGAGGATACATTATTTTACTTTACACAGTTTTCAAAAAATAAGTTACATCTATACCATTTGAAAAAAGCGCAGACAGCAACTTTTACGAAATCGGATTTGATAAATTTGCGAAACAGCGATGTATTTAAAAGAGAAATCCCCCATACGACCATTGTTTCTCATTACCAGGGTAAAAGTGTGGTTGAGAGTGATGAAAGGTGAACTTTTCGGACCAGTAATTCTTTCTGATCCACAACTCTGAAGAAATTCATAACATTCATTCAAAACAGAGTAGCAGATCTATTGCTACTGGCTTACAAAATGAGTCAATGAATGAATATTTTGTGGTGAACTGGATTGGAAAGTAAGGCCCGGTAAGATAGCCACCTAGGAGCCCATACCTTACGCCATTGGATTTTTATGTTTAGAACATCTTGAGAGAAAAAGTGTATGAAATTCGTATTGAGGTTCGAAATGACCTGATCGAAAGGATACAATTGCGTTCTGCAGAAATACGTCAAATACGTTGTGAACTTCCTAGGATGGTGGATTCAATTCGAAAGTGATGTGTAAAATTGAAGAAGGCGGAGGACATTTCGAACAATTGTTGTTAATAATGTTAATTGTAGTAGTTTGTTTTCTTTACATCTCTTCATGACATCTGTTTTATTGAAAATTACTATATTTTTTCAAATTGCTCTTTTTCGATGAATAAATTCATAATTTTCATGAGAGAACCTTCAATATTCAATCATAAAGAGCTTCAAAATGAAGCAAATTTAGGTTCGGAATTTTTCGACTTTTTTTTGTTATCTTGTTAGCCATGATATAACGATAGAAGACAAGCACTTTGCACAAAATATGATATGTCATTCGAAAGCTCATTAGTTTTTGCTGAAGAGAAAAAATCCATAGGAATAATATGACTGATCTCGGTCACTTCAGAATCGTGATATTCATCTCCTCACCACGCCCGCAATGAGATTTTTTGGCACACTGAAATTTTTGTCTTGAAGCAAATTTAATGCCTCTTTCAGATATGTGATTGAATTTGATGAAGCTGCAAGGATAACTGGAGCATGAATGATTTTATTTAAATAATTGAAATATTTCGTGAAATCAAGAAATGCTAAATTACAGAATGACCGTCAGGATTTGGTCCATGTGATATATGACATTTTTTATTGCAAATCTTTTGCATAATCTCCCCTTGAAGTTTGGCCCTTCTTACAGTACTCTTTCGACTTTGGATTTTTATCTGTGCAACTGAGTACTTTAAGAGACAAGCACGAAAAAGTACGTTCTCAACCTCTATCAAGTCTTGGTATCATTAGTCATCAATCATTTTGAGTGAATTATGGAATAGTCGCAAACAGAATAGGGTTGTGAATATTATTGGTAAATGATTTAATATAAAAATTCTCTCATAATCAATGTTGATCAAGTGATCTGATTGTTCCTATAATATTGGGGTTTCATAAAAACTTGATTGTCTGATCAAAAGAGCTCACGTAAATTCGAACCAATCAAATCAGTGCATTTAAAAATTCAACGAATCTCGATGACTATAATCAACTTGACAGTGCTTGATCGAGCAATCAGAGTTTTATGAAACCCACATATATTGAACACTAGGCAGAAACGTGCCAACCGTCAAGGTGAAATATTCATTTATTATGTACGGACTGAGAAGGATTATGAGATTTTATGGATGCTTGCAAATCGACATGCTGAAAGTTGACGTTGTGTACAATCAATGTTGAAAATTTTGGTATAAGATTGAAAGCTTTCACTCAAGAAAAGTTGATATATTGTGCGGATGTACAAAAACAAAATTAATTTGGCGCTAACCCATTCAAATACATTTCGATTTTAAGAATTCAAATTGCTCCCTGCACATCGCATTTCATTGCCCTGAGGGTGCGGAAACTATCAAACTTTATAAATACTTGCGATCTCCACATCCAGCTGAATTCTAAACAATGACATAGCGGAGGCCACGTTGCCAATTTTCCTTGATGATGTGGACGCTCAGAAATCGGAATAGTGAAAGTTGAATATACACTTCATAAATATACTCAGACTGCAGCTAGCGACTCAAGTGGCAAACTAGTTGAACTAAAAATATTCAGCCCGTATAGAAATAAACGGTGAAATCGATTACCAAGCGTCCCCGCCAAATTTCTCCTGCAGACTCAGTGGGCCACTACTAATGATTTTACATAGGAAAACTTCCGAGCGTCCATATACGGACGCTCGGAAGAAGTCGGACGCTTGGAAGATAGCAAATGGTCAATGTATGGACGCTTGGAAGATAGTGGGATGTATATATATATATATATATATATATATATTTCAAATATAGTTATCAATCCCAGAAAATACTGTGTTACTTGAAGTAAATGGGTAAATAACTTGAGTGGTTGATTTCTTTGTTGCAAATACATTTATTACTTCGTGAAGGTCCATATTCCTGGCTCGTTTATTCTCAATTCTCAACAAACTGGTCCCGCTTAGTCTTTTTTGGGTCATTGTACTTCTCAAATAATTCTTTATTAACTTTAACCTTTAAAAGCCCTTGCTGCAGTAACAGGTTATATTAAAAATAACATTAAAGCATTACAGAGATGCGGGAAACTAGTTGCAATCGAAAAATTTTGTGAAAACAGGAGATCAGCTATGTTATGTGTTCGATAGCTCAAGTTTGGTTTGAAAGTGATGTAAATCCTCTTAAGTTCTCAAAGGGAAGTGCGTAGTTGATGAACGGATTAATCAAAATGAAAAACTCGCGAAATTGCATCAATGACTTACCAAAGTTCCTTCCGCTGTTGCTTGTGTCGACGATGATTGACAAAGGGCCCTTTGCCGTTGTCCAGCTCGGGAAAATTCTTCTGCTGCCTATTTTGTTCACAAGAACGTCGTCACTCGAATAATGTCTAAAACTGTTTTATCACTGGTGAGAAGGGTAACCCCTTAACAAGGGGTTAAGAAAACAATAGCAAAATTGGCGATAAAAGCCGAAATAACTGCGACGATGGCAAGGAAAATCTTATGGCGATATAGACATATGCACACATAAGTTCGCACACAGGAGAGTTGATTAACAGTCAATTTTCACGTGTTTCCTCAACGAGAATGGGAAAATGCGTGCTTGATTAAATTGGCGGCACTGCGTCGATGATGCAATTTGAATGCGTAATTCAAATTAAATTATTGGACCCAATATTTACAAAATATTCGGGAGCTTCCCTGGTCTCGAACATTCTCCCCCCCCCCCGGAAATGCATTAACGCATTTTAGAGAAAAAAAAATAATAATAAAAAATATGTGACTTTCACTCAAAGTCTTCACTGCTGCGTGAAAAACAACGTAAAAATAAAAATTATAAATACCAAAGATATTACTCATCTGTGTTTTCAAACCGAATCACAGTTCGGCAATGGACATAATTTGACCAGAGAACGTTTTAAAGTTCCGCAAGAAGTCTTGAGTGTAGCCACTCTTATGACTCCATCACGACCGGGGTGAAGTTCAATTATTCGTCCCAAAATCCATTTACAGGGTGGAGCGTTGTCATCTTTTATCACCACGAGTGAATCTATTTCAGGAGAGGGGGATTTGGGTTCCAGCCATTTACCCCTCTGCTGAAGAGTATGGAGATATTCCTGACTCCAACGCTTCCAAATATCTTGTTGAAATTTTTGAATCATTTGGAATCTAGACAATCTATTAACCTTCAGATTCACAAAATCTGGTGTTGGTAGCGTTGATACGGGTTCAAGAGTAAGAAAATGATTAGGGGTCAGCGCATTAACATCCTCGATGTCATTACTGAACGCGCTTATTTGACGCGAATTCAAAATCGACTCCACTATACACCTAGAAATTTGGGAGAAAATACCAATCCCAAACTGAATAGTACAAAAAAAATGGAATTGATGATTGCGGCTGACTAAAGGGAGCATTGCCTCAGATTAACATCATTAGATTTAGAAATCGAAATAGGAAAAAAAATTGAATAAGCATTTATTTTCACCAATTACATCAGCTTAATATAGCAAAATGACCTATTATGATTGAATTTTTAACATGTTCCCCATTGACTGCATAAGCAGAAATTTTTTAATTATCACCTAATTCCTTTTCAAAATTATTGATAGTCATTGATATCAATTGCAACACTGCAGTTGCAACCACAATGAGCCGTATGGTGTCTAATTCTGTCTCATTTCGAAATTGGAAATCTACGTTTCCATACTCTCATTTTCGTATTCTCATTCCACTTGTGAAAGTTAATTTCAAAATAAAACACAACATAACTAACCTCAAATGAGTTGACAGTTTGAACACGAGAGGTTAGGAATTCAGGGCTAAAGGATACTTTAGCTGCTAAAGTCCCGAGATTGGGCCTTTAAATATAAAGTGGCTTTAAGGACCTGAAATGTATTATAAAACTGAAATGTTGAACTTAAAGGAGCTTCAAAATTAAAGGCACTTTAAAATTGTTTATAAAACTGGCCCTAAAACCGTTGATTGAAGTATTCTTTGGAAGATACCCAACCAATGTGTTTTCAGTCCTCCTTCCCCTCGCATCCTTCGTCTATCAATTCACTGCCGTAATGAGGCGCCCTCGGAAAATATCGAATCCGAATGTATTTTAAAACACAGATTTCTGGATTTCTCAACTCTCGGTAAATTTCAAACAGAAACCCGATTTGGATGAGTCTTAATACCAGATGTGGAATTTTTATGATGTACAGATGTTTCATTTTGCCTTAAGACGCAGTTACACAGTGCGTAGTTCGCCGAACTTGCCTGGGAAAAGTACGAACCACGCACTGTCTGACATAGGTGGTTTGTCATAGTTCACGGTTCGCGGTGCGTTATCTGGCGAACCTGTCTGGACAAACCAAGAACAAGGCACCGTCTGACATGGGTGGTTTGCTATAGTTCACGGTTCGTGGAGTCTGGAGTCCGAGGTTCCATCGATTGTCGGTAAATTTTTGCGAGTCAAAGGAAGCGAACCGACCGGGTGTCAATTTTCGAGATCACTCGTTCGATTAACGTACAAGGTATCGCAGAAAGCGAGCCCAGAACTTCTATCAAAATTTTACCTATCCAGTCTAGTACCAGAAACGGTCAAAATCAAGCAATTCGGGATATCTTCTATTTGTTCAAAATCATTGCTCAAACCTACGTTCGACAACACATATTTTGAAATTTCTGTTGTCATTTATTTAACGACATTGTGAATTATTTATTCGATATTTAATTTAGGTAATCCTGTGTTATTAAGTATGTTAATATTGTGTATGAAGTCCCACTGTTAGTGCAAGAAGGTCGCGAGCGACACTCATATAACAAATTCAGACAAATGCATTTGATGAAAACAAACAAAAAATTCAATATTTCTTCGCGAAAAAAAGAATGTAACCGAAACAAATATACTCAACATCTTATGAAATATAAAATAAAGAAACCAAAACTTAGCTGACAAGAAAATCTGAGATTATCTATGAATTAGTTTTTCTGAAACTAGCTCTATTTTGATTTTGAAACTAGAGCTGTTGTATTGTGGCGTGCAAATCTTTCAAAAATACGGGTTTTGGAAGATAAGTATTCTGACGTTGCAACGGTGACGTCAGACACAGAAATGTTTGAAAATATTTCCTGGTCATTGAAAGCAGATTTTTGCAATTATATCATAATTGTGCGCTGATTTTAGTTTTTATTATCTTGATGCATATTCTGGCCATCTTTGAAGTAGCGATCTTTGAACCTAGTTTCAACGTCAAATGCAGCTTTAGTTCAAGAATATTTTGAAATATTTTCTGTGTGACGTCATTAGTTCAAAGATCGCTAAAATGCATATTTTTTAAAGCTTAATGTCATAAAAATGAAAACCAGGGTACAAATATGACAGAATTGCCAAAATCTGATAGACATATTCGAATTCTTCGTTCAATTCTACACCAATTTGATGTGTAATATGCGCCACTTCTCAAGCGATTATTGAGTTGAAGCCTAATTATTTGTCAGAAAGATTGTCAAAAATAAGTGTTGATATAATGCTTAAAATCCCTCAGTGTAAAATGTTTTTTTTTGCAACAGTGGCATGAAATAATGCTGTTCCTGGTATAACTTATGAGAAAATTTCAGTCAGTGCCTCAAACAGGACTTCAAAGTTAGCCCCAATAAAACCATAACATTTTTATTTTTCATATGGCAACCATATAATTTTGTTCTTTCAATCTATTGCTCGTCAAAAACTAGTTAGACTATGCCTTCTATCCATGGTACTCAAATAAACTGCTACCGAGCGCGTATTCAGATTTCGAGATCTTTCAGCAAACCTCTTGACTTCACGAATCTGGACGAAACGCACACTGTGTGACACCCTTGACTCGTAAAACAGCGAACTACGAACTAAAGTTCGAGGTTCGACAAACAACGCACTGTGTAACTGCTCCTTTAGTATTTGAGCGTACTTCAAAAAACGATTTCAGTACCTTCACTTCGTCTTTTATATATTTTCTTGATACTCAAGATTCTGTTGAAATATGAGATTCGTTTTTAGGAGAAAATTTTGCTTGAATATTTGTTGATGAAATTTAAGGATATCCCTCAAATTTTCCAACATGATACTTAAATTTCAAACAGGAATAGTCGAGTTTGGAATTTTAATTTTTATAAGACGGCGGTGAACTGAGTTCGGCGTGAGATGTGCTAGTGTACGGACGTGCCAATCCGAACTGTGACTGGTGAATTCAGTGATTATTGTGCGAAGTATGACCATATCTTATGAATAAGATTTCGATGAGTCTGTGAAGGAACTCCTATTTGTGAAAGTGAGCGTGAACTTTCAACGCAAGTGCGCTTGTGAACTTTCGTTAAAGAAAGCCTGGTGTCCAGATCGGATCGCCAGTGTTCTGTGACTATAAGTGTAGTGACCAGTGAAAAAACCCCCAAGATGGGTTCCCGAATTAATATAGACAACATCCTTGAAGTGGTATCTAGAGACACTAATCTACTCAAGGAACTGTTCGAAAAACTGTATTCAATTATACAGGCACAAAGCAAGAACGAATCAACTGCCACGAGTGAGGACGATCAGATGCAACCCCCGAAGGGAAAACCGAGAAGGAAAAGGGTAAGGATAAGGATAGTGGACGACACACCGATTAACCCGACTTCGGTAAGTAACCAATTTAGTGTTCTCCCTGATCAAGCAACTGATAACTTAGATATGGACGTGTCCGAACCTCAAATGTCAGAACCCACTCTAGTAAATAAGGTAAATACTGAAACAACGTCAAATAATTCCGATTACACTGTTAATTTTCCTAAACTAGCTGAAAAAGAAACCTCTCAGCCAAAAGCTAACCATTTCTTGAATAAAAATAAATCCCCCCAATTAATATTATGAATAAGTCTTCATATCCGGCAATTACAGAACTTGCAAAACAAAGGCAAATAAAAATAAAACTGTCTGCAAATACATCCCGAAACAGCAGATGACCACTGAAAACTAACCAAGGGACTCGAAGAACATCAACAACCCTTCTATTCGTACACCCTTCCCGACGAAAAACTACTTCGTGTTGTCCTAAGAGGTATTCCCTGCCACGAAACGGAAGAAAGCGTAACCGAAAGCTTGAAAGACTTAGGTTTCCAGGTCATTCAAGTGAGCAGACTATACAAAAGAATCGACGGAAACAAGCATTTCTTCCCCATGATGCTTGTGAAACTACCCCGTGAAGAAAAAAGTAAAGAAATTTACAATATTCAATTACTCAATCACTTCAAAATAAGAGTAGAGTCACAAAGGAACAACCACACACAAAAACAGTGCCATAGATGCCAAAATTTCGGTCACACTCAAGCGACGTTTAGAATGTCCCCAAGATGCGTCAAATGCACTGAATCGCACCGGCATCATTAAGGATAGTTGCATGGAATGCGAACTCAATTCGAGAAAAACAAATTGAATTCAGGGGCTACCTTTCTCAAAATAAATTCGACATGATCCTCTTGAATGAAACATTCCTCAAACCACAAGACAATTTCTCTATCCCCAACTATTCAACCCACAGAAACGATCGACTAACAGTAGACATGGTGGCGTAGCAATTCTCGTTAAAAGCTGCATTAATCATGAAAGAAAGGCCAATTTCAACACGGAAAATCTAGAAAACGAATCAGAATGGCTGATAACAATAAAATAACGTTAATAGCTGCATATAACTCCCCTAGCAAACCCATACTAGAAACGGACCTGGACGAAATATTCGCATCATCGGATAAAATCATTCTCGACGGAGACCTCAATGCAAAAAACGTCATATGGAACTCCAGAACGACAACAGCGGGAGGTCGACTTCCAGCTTCTAACTCCATCAAAAACAAATACATCGTCGTAGGACCTGATCTACCAACTCATTTCGGACATGGAAGACCAGACGTCTTAGACATATTTGTTATGAAAAACATCGCGGATTCAACAGGAGTTTACACCGAAACCGCACTCTTTTCAGACCATAATCCCATCATTTTAGAAATGGAAAACTGGCAAGACATAACCTTGAATAGAACCACAAGAACCACAAACTGGGAAAAATTCAAAAACAGTTTAGAAAACACTGCAAGACCCATAATGGTTCTAGATTCAAGGGAAAAAATTGACCAAGAAGCCAAAAGAATTACCGAAGAAATACAAGGAGCAATCAACACCGCTACCAAAACAACAATAAGAGAACCGACGGATCATAATGCCCTACCAGAAGAACTACGGGAACTCATTCGACTCAAAAACAGAGCGCTTCGAGTGGCACGTAGAACCCTGGACCCTGAGGACAGAAGAGCAGCCAATAACCTTACAAACCAGGTAAAAAGACCATGTCCGACTACAGAAATGAAAAGTGGCAATCCGTTCTCGAAGGTCCGACCTTGACGCACAATTCAAACCTCTTTGGAGATTTAAGAAAATCATCACAAAGAAACAGAACAAATACTCACTTATCCACGGGACACAAGGAATAGTTTATACCGACGAAGAAAAAGCCTCTGCTTTTGCAGACGCCCTTGAACTGCAGTTCAGTCCCAACCAATCCCCCACTGACAACTTGGATTATGAAGAGAGTATGGAAAAAGAAGCTAGAAGATTATTAAAAACAATCTACCTATCAGGGAGACAAACTTAGAAGAAATAACTGAAGTATTAAAGTCACTGAAGAAGAGAAGCTGCCCAGGAGAAGATGGCATCACGAACAAGCATCTAAAAGAACTACTAAGGGAATATCTGAAATATTTGGTGAACCTCATAAATAATATAATTCACCACAGATATTTTCTCCCAAACATGGAAGAATGCAATTATCATCATGTTCCCGAAACCGAATCAAAACCCACTTTTCCCCCAAAATTATCGGCAAATCAGCTTACTGTGCACCCTTTCTAAACTCACAAAAAAAAATTTACTATCCAGACTCCGAGAAGAATGCGCAGACAATAATGTCATCCCTGATGAGCAATTTGGGTTTCGTGCGGACCACTCAACCGAACTTCAAGCTCTCCGACTTCTTGAATCCATTATTAACAACTGGAACCGCAAACATTATAACGCTGCGCTCTTCTTTGACATATCAAAGGCTTTTGATAAATTCTGGCACGAGGGTTTGATAGTAAAAATGCATAGACTGTAGACTGGGTATCAGTATACAGCTGATTCAAATAATCGGCAGTTATCTCAAAAACCGAACCTTCCAGGTTAAAGTAGGCACGTCAAAGTCAAGAAAAACAAATATTAACAGCGGAGTAGCACAAGGAGGCGTTCTTCCACCTGATCTCTTCACCATCTACACCTCAGATATCCCTAACCATCCTAATGAAGACGCGAAAATATTCACCTACGCCGATGACACCGCAGTATTGGTGCACTCGCGCAATGTCAATTTAGCAAAGAGATATCTTCAAGCAGCCACAGATAATATCACAGAATGGATGGAAAAGTGGAAAATCAAGGTAAATCCAAACAAGAGCCAGGCAATAATATTCAGCCGAAGAAGAACTCCAACACCAGCCAAACTTGTAATCGAAGGAACAGAAATCGAATGGTGCAACACCATTAAATATCTGGGTATCACCTTTGACAAAAAGCTGACCTGGAAGGCCCACATCGAAGACATTGTAAAAAAAGCAGCAATTAAAAAGAATGAATTATACCCATTTCTGGCAAGGACCAGTAAACTGAATCTGAAAAATAAACTAACGTTATACAAATCAGTCATTCTGCCTACAATTCTATACGCTTCAACTGTTTGGGGACAAGCGGCACCTACTCACTTAAAGGAACTGGAAGTCTGCCAAAACAGAACGCTCCGACAAATCACAGACGCGCCCTGGTTTATCAGGATGAGAGACATCAGAAAAGATCTAAAAACGAGCTCAATAGTAGACCAAATGCGATCCAGAAATGAGAAACTCATTGAGAAATATATGAGTCACAACAACCAGACAATAATAGAGGCATTGAACTACTCCACGGACGAACCATCAACAGCAAAGAGGACAAAACTGGCACTCACTCAGTCAAAGTCACTGTCCAATAACAAATGAAGACGAAATCAATCAGAGATAAAATGAGTAAAAGTACTAGTACTAACTCAAAATGAGAATGAGAGGCCTTTGATAAGACGGCGGTATTATAAAACTTTGATTGCACCGTAAAGATTCGTTGAAATTTTTAGATGAAAGGATTCGATTCGTTCGAATTTACGTAAATATTCTTGAGTTGTGTGAAACATTAAAAAAAAATTGAGAAAACAATAAACTCTTCAATTTGAATAATACCGTTGATTGAAGTATTCTTCAATCAACGATAATAAACTTACTTTCGAGGCTTGAAAATTTTAGTTTCTCAATTCATTGGTTTACAATTCTGCGGATTCTTGGAAGCCATGCAGTCCTCGGATGAATCAGGCGAAGAAAGTTTTCAAAATTTTCATTTTTGCTCTGCGCGCATCTAGAAATATTTCAGAGCTAGGCCGACGCAAAGAACGCATAGGCTGTTTATTCATATCCGATATATGACCATTTGTCTCTGATTTTGAATGCAAAAAGATCCTTTTTCACTTAATATACTGCTATTTCCGAAACTACTGATCGCCTAGCAAGCCAACAGGAGGTTTTTGTGTTAGCAGAATATTTCCGACAAAAATCTGATATGCTTAATTAACATGAAAAAAGATAAAAAAAGGCAAATTTTTGGTTAATGGATTGTATCTTCGTCAATATTGGGGGGAAATCTTAGGTTATAAGGAAACTTTACAGCCTGATGTTCCCAACAGAAAAAAAGGATATTTTTCATTCAATTTGAATTTATCCATTGATTTGGTGTTCAGCCCAGTTTTTAAATTAAATATCTTCAACCAGGATTGAATTGTAGATATTCCAGGTAGAACAAATCCCAATGTTTTCAACATGAATTTATTACTGCTTGGAGATTTATAATACAAGGATAATGACAGTTGCTTTTCACCCTGAATCCACATAGATCTCCTCTCATGAAAGCACTGTATAAAAATTAATGACTAGTAAGGACATTTCTGGTTGAAAATGACAAACTTTTTTGATGAAGCCTCAATTTATGTCGCTTTTTTTCTTCAGTGTCTGTTTCAACTTCACAATTTTTCTCCTCAACTTAACCTTCCTTGGCGAATCTTCTGATATATTCGGGCTTGCCATATGAAATCATTGAAACAATCATTATGAGTAGTCTCATTCCAACTCTTGGTATTTATGAGTTAATATAACCACTATTAATTTAATTCAACCACTTAGGTTGGTGGAGTTTTAGTGAAGAAACAGTTGAACCAATAACACTTATATTAATATTTTCGACTTTGATTATGATAAGAGCGATGTACGAGATCTTAGCTTTATAGCTAAGATTATTATTATTAACAAATTATTAGTATGATTTCAACTTACCTGACTGTTCATGTGACTGCTCCACTTGACTATCAAATTTAACAGGTACAGAAGACCGACTCGATAGTTTCCTCTTTCCTGACATAAAAATTAATTCGGGGTGAAAATGATTTTGGCATACCCATTTATTTTTTAATGCAGTTGCTTCAAGATCGTAAAGAAGTCGATTACCGCAATTCATCACCCATTCTTTACAACGGGTTGTATCCTTCGAAGGAAACGAAAAAAATGTGAGCTCTTTATTACAGGGTAGTAACGCAGGTACAATAATATTCCTACTATTTATAAATGATCTGCCGAAACATATATCAGTTGGACGCGTGTTTCTTTATGCCGATGACACCTCAATTGTTGTCTCCGCCCTAACTCTTGAAGACCTTAATTTAAGAGCTAATGTGGTAGTGGATGAATTCAGTCAGTGGTGCTTTAAAAATAAGCTTATGCTAAATAAGGCAAAAACCGTATGTGTTCATTTCCACAAAAACTTGACGCCAACAGTGAACTTCGAAATGCAATTGGATGAGCATACAACTCTTATTGCGGAAAAAACTGTAAAATTTCTGGGATTATTACTGGATGACAGTCTAAACTGGAATGATCATATAGATGATCTATGCAAGAAGCTGAATACAAGTTATTATGCCCTGTTGAATATCAAGCACAGCGTTAATAGACAGGGTCTACTTAGAGCTTATTACGCATTAGTCTATTCAAGACTTAGCTACAATATTATCGCATACGGTGCAGCGTCAGAGAGTAGGAGAGTCTTTATTACTCAAAAAAGAATCATCCGCCTTATGTTCAATCTACATCCTGTAGAGTCGTGCAGGGAAACATTTAGGGAACAGAATATACTCACATTCACGTGCATTTACCTTCAGAAAATACTTTGTAATATTTACAAAAAAAGAAATAATTTGGAAAAAGTTGGTGATATGCACACCTTCAACACTCGTAACGGTCATCAATTAAAATTAAATAAGTTTTCATATTATGCCTACAAAAAAACTCCAGAATATGCAGGTTGTTACTTATTCAACATATTACCTGCCGAAATTCGTAATGCTTCCAGATTATCTATTTTTAAGAAAAAATTAGTTTCAGTACTCAGAAAAGAGGTTTTTTATGATTTAGTCGAATTTAAGGAATTTTGTATGGCTATAAGAGAGTCAAATTGAAAATGAATATTGGGGTTTTCCTTTTTTTCATTATTTTGGTATTTTTTTCTCTTCTTCATAATTGTGAATGGTGAACTTATTTCCATGTATTTTGTTGATATTTTTTGTTTCATCGTCAATATGACTTATCCTGTACAATAGAATTTGTGATATGAGGATGAATAAATTGGTTATTATTATTATTAGCACCACGATTGTTTTTACAACCAATATAAACACAATCCAAATAGTGTGAAGGCATTTTGGAAAAAATCTAAAGGTTCTATTTAATTCGTTTTGAAACACGAGCACGAGGAATCACCAACTTAACACTTCGGAAAATAAACTTGAACAGAAAGAAAATTAATAGGTTACAGATTAACAGACCGTCTTGATCACAGAACACTAATATTTTGTTGTTATGTTAAAAGTTTAAAATTATAACCAAAAATATGGGAAAAGAAAGCAAAGAGTTGCATCTCATTTTCTCGCGTACTCTATGGTTCTGTCTTTTGGGATAGTTTTGGATCAGCGCCATCTATGTGCCTTTAGTCACAATCATTTTGCTAGAAAATTTGCGCGGCGCCATCTCTGTGTCTTTAGGTTAAACACAATACGCCATCTATCCATCGTTTTAATTTTGCACTCGTTTTGTGCCGTATGGTTGGCTATCTTCCCAAGAATATTTCAATTAACGGTAAAACAATGTCTAATAGACCACGAGCAATGAGCCCTGAAAGCTCCCATAATGTCTTGGTCAAAAAGATATTGTAATAGGGTTTGTGGATCATAAGACTGGTCTTCTAATAAATGTGACTTCAATGTAATAATTACTTAAGAAATAATCTCGTAAGAAAAAAAATACACTCATGCAGGAAACTGATTTGCCTTTCCAACAAGGATCTGTTCGACCCCTGTTCCCTATTCAAAAATGAGAGCTGTTAGGGGTTTCAGCTAGAGGGGTAGTGATATCAAAATCATTTGAACACCCTTATCTATCCCCTTTTCAACGAAATTTGACCAGTCCGAGCGTTTTTTCGTTATTCCATCCCAAAGCTCACAATTCGGGGTAGAAAGTTATGGATGGCCCACCCTGTATAGATTTGATCGTCGCTGAACATAAGTTCATTTTTCAACAATCAAGAGTATCATTTACACTCAGATTGCCCTAATTTTATTGCACATTATCCTATGGCCTGCATTCAGCACTTTTTCACTTTCAACTAGTCTCCTTGAATTGTTGAGACTTCTATATATTCCAAAATATCAACTTCCAATGTTGCCGGTTTTCATTCTATAATCTTCGGGTCAGAAATGGTGTGAGCGTAGTCTAACATGCTTAGATACAGGTTTTTCTATTATCAAAACATGCTCCCAGGCTTTACGTCTATTGATTTGCTCTACTATTTCTAGTTTGTTTGTTACGTAAACATTTTGATTTTTACCACGAAAATAATGTCCAGGATTCCTAGATTTGTTGGGAATGCATCAATAAACAAAGCAATTAGTGTTCTTAAGGATATTTTTTTCAAGTATCGTTTTCATGACGATTAAAATTCAAAACCAAACAAATAAATATGGCTTTCAGGTACAAACTGTTGAATCGAATACTGGTTTCTGCAAAGACCTATTAATAATACGTCAATGGTTTCGGGCTAGTTCCAGCCACGGTGGAATGTATTCTTCCACCATGGTTTCAGCTAACGCCGCTAGGATCGCATAGAGTTGTATTTTGCTCTATATGAGATACTTCTAACTTAAGACGGGGCCTTAAAACTATTTTTGCGGGAAGACCCGGTCGAAATTCGTTACGCTACTGATGTACAAGCCCATTTTCATTAAGCCCTTTCAAAAAACTTGAAAAAAATCATATTAAAAAAAACTGAATTGTTTTATCATGCTTACATTCAAAAAAATTAAATCAAATGTTCAAATTGTTCTCCGTCGACTTCGATGCAATACAATCTCGACTGGAAACCGTCTCTAACATGATTCAGCATAATGAATTGGTTGAGGCTGTGTCAGCATAATTGGAATTAATTGACGTCACCACAGTATAGAAACCAACCAGTAGGGGCACTCTCGATAAAATGAACTGAATTTTTTACTCAAACGAGATTTAGGTGCTTACGATGAAGTTACATGGATATGCTTAAGTTTAACGGGCAAATTCAAAGTAAATATTCGAATTGTGAAATTCGTGAAGTGCTTCATTCCAAATTTTACAGAGGTAGAATAAGATTAAATATAAGAATACAAGACTATAATTTTTGCTTTATTCATTTTCATACTCTTCCCTAATGATTTTTAGATGGGGAGACTGGGATCAGAGTACCTAACTTTTTTAACAGTGATATTTAAAATTCATATACCAATGGCTAGTATATTCATTATAATTTCATCAGAAACTAGTTATAGTTTCATCATCATAATATCCTCACGGAAATCATATCACAATTTTGTTCAAAAAAAAAACGACATTCTTTCCATATAAAAATATGTTCCTATTTGACAACGATCTTAACAAATAGTTGTGATAAATGCTCATTTTCGCTTTAACTGATATTTAAGTATTTAATGGATTCTTTCTTTTAATTTTTTCAAAAATTGCATCAGATCTAGCTTTCGAAAAAAAAAAACATTAAAATTGGTTGACCAAGTCGAAAGTTCTGAGGTAACGAAGATACTGACGTTAAAATAAAAATTTCAAATCGAAACACCAGGTAATGCTTTCGTATATTTATTTCGCATGAGCAGATTCCAATTTCCAGACAAGCTCTTTATTCTCCCTCATAGACATTGTTCGAACTGAGCTCTCACTGCTCAAGAAAATCCAAATTGGCACCTGGTGTTCATAATATCACAGGTGCTTCACGAAATCTTGGACCGTTGACTAAGGGCCAGTTTCATAATAAGTTTTAAAGTCCCTTTAATTTTAAAGCTCCTTTGAGTTCAATATTTCGGTTTCATAACCCATTTAACTTTCTTAAAGCCTCTTTATATTTAAATGCCCAATTTCGGGTCTTTAGCAGCTAAAGTATCCTTTAGCCCTGAATTTCTAACCTCTCGTGTTCAAACTGTCAACTCATTAGAGGTTAGTTATGTTGTGTTTTATTTCGAAATTGGAAATCGACTTTCACAAATGGAATGAGAATACGAAAATGAGAGTATGGAAACGTATAGATTTCCAATTTGGAAATGAGACTACAATTAGACACCATACGGCTCATTGTGATTGCAACTGCAGTGTTGCAATTGATTTCAATGACATGTTTCCTATCAATAATTTTGAAAAGGAATTAGGTGATAATTAAAAATTTTTTGCTGATGCAGTCAATGGGAAACATGTTAAAATTCAATCATAACAGGTCATTTTGCTATTTACTTTCCCACGTTCCAGAAATTAGAATTCCAAGACTGAAATCCCGTAAACTTATTTGGTCGAATAACTTTCTGAATTCGAACTTCAGCTACAAGGAAATCTGGAAATCCGAATGGGATGCATGTTCTTTATCTAATAAAGATCTTATATCTGATCCATCGAATAAAGTTCTGGTTTTAACCTTCCCAGGAGAATATGGTCCCTTCTTAATCAAATAAGAACAGGTCATGGTCGTACCAACAGCATGCTTTTCAAGTGGAATTCAGTTGATAGTCCTAATTGTGAATGTGGTGAATCAGAGGAAACAGTTGAACACCTAATTAATAATTGTTCGATTTATAAATTCCAGATGGTATTAGAGCCATACACAATATATCAAACTCATTTTTGCAATGGGTTGAAAATTTTAGATCAATTTGATTTAGTATAAATTGAGTTCTCTTGCTGTTCCGTCATTTTTTATTTCAGGTTGGAGTTTATGTTTGAAAATCCTTCCTCCGAAGAGCCGTTCCGATAATCGTGATGTCCTTCTATATAGAATATTCAGATACAACAATTTTATTTTATTTTTTTTTTACAGGGAGACAGGTTTTTTCGGCTGAGGTTTTTTCCCTGGCTCTATAGTATCGTATGATACTAGTGATGATAGTATTTCGAAAGACAAGTGTGATTACGTCTCCAAATTAGCTGATGAACATGGTATCGAAGTGATTCTTCTGCAAGAAACCCACACGGCAACAGAAAAAAATCCTCGTGAAAGAGGACAGTTGAAAGGTTATGTATTAATTGATTTTTTACAAGTTTAGCTTGTTATGTTAAAAAATTATCAGTTCGTAATTTTTCAAGAGATTCGGAGATTCGGAAAGGGGAAATTGATGGAGTTTTTTTTATTTCTTTCAAATTTTGTGACATTTCTGTCATAAATATTTATAAACCTCCGAACCAAAGATTATAGAGTTAGAAAGATAGGAAACGCCCTTGTATGTGTGGTACTAAAATCCGACTGCGATTTTTGGCTAGTTTCTTACTTGTGACACATAGATGACGCTGAAAACATTATTCAGTACAGAAAACTATTTCAATAGGCGCGAAATTCGAAACACATTTCTCATAAATTTTCATTTAATTGAATAAGGAAGGCTCCGCTTTTGATCAGGATGATCTTTACTTCTGCATATTGCTGTGAAACGAATGAAATACGCTTCTGAATTCTTTATATTTTTATTTGAGATTGTGTAAAATCAACTGCAATACAATAATTATGAAATTGAGTACATTTCAAAAATTTGTTCACATATTAGAGAATTATCATAACAATTTCAAGAATTTATTGTGAGTGAACTCTCGATAAATCCAACATCGATAAGTCAAACAGTTGTTCTGGACCCGATTTATACATATCTTACCCAGTGTATTTTAACCTCAATGAGTCTAGAGGGTCTAGTAGATGAGTCGAACTGCTGGAAGGGTCGTCAAGAGAACCACCACCTCTATAAGTCGTTCTTCTGACCACCATTGCCTCTATGAGTGGAACTTTTTGATCTAATGAATGAGACCGAAGAAAAGTCGGTTCGCAAACAAATTATCCAGAACAATATATTTCTATACCGGAACCTCTATCCATTTGACAACACTGAAAATAAAAAGCAATGAACAAGACAATTACATGATAAGAGTTTCAAAACTTACATTTGTATTCTCTTTGGTAATGAAAAGAATGCACATTCAAGATTATTTCTGCAATTAATCACATGCATTTCGAATGTCGGCCAGTTTTTAACACGAATTTTATAACAGAAAAACACACGAACCAAGATTATGGAGTGAGCTAGTTGGTACACTTGTAGATTTCGAATTATTTCAGTAGAAAATACGCGAGAAAATACAATCATCATTCAGCAAAAATATTTATTCAAGTATTTCTCTCAAAATTGACAACAGCCTACTAATAATCTCTATATAATCTATGCCAAATGGACCCTAATTAAATATTTTAACCATAGATCGATTACTTTTGAAAAACAGATGTCGCTGACATCACTGTAGTCGCTTCGTTTCCCATCTTTATACTCTATAATCTTTGCTCCGAACATTATTTGGCCAAGAAATCTGAATGTTGATGTTTTTTAAGGTCTAACGCACACGAACGATTGTCGGTGAACGACTATTTTGTAGGAGGTTAACGCACACGGACGACAGTCTACGAATAAAATCGGTGGTCAACGCACACGAACGATTTTCTGTCGGTGATTGCAGAGAGAGATGGATAGGAATACGTTGAGATGTGTTGCGGTTTATTTGAGATACTGAAGAAAGAAAAGGAGAAATGGGATATTTTTGGTGCATCCAGTAATTTCTCAGCGTATAGGTATTGAAAAGTCAACTTTATAGGTACTTTATACCCATTTTGAAACTCTTAAGGAACGTACAGGCTGGGCAAAATTGGTGATACTTGAACTACAACTTTCCAACCGTGAGAGATGAAGGAAAATGAATGACACGTTACGGTGTTCTTTTTTAGAGAAACTGATAATGCCATCAACTGCATTCTTCTATCTTCTTTTGTTTTCGAGTTATATGCCAAAATTGAAATTTGGGTGATTTTGAAAGGAAATTCTAGAAGATTCTCTTTATTTTAAATATACACAATACACACTGTCGTCTTGAACATATTCTTTCTACCTCTAAGACACAGAACACTTCCTGTCATAGACCCTAATATAAATTCACTAACTTAACTACTTGCATATTGAACTACTGAACATGACGGTGTCGTATCTGCAGTGCCCTCTGCATACAAGTAAACAAAATTGTACGACTAGGCATCTGCATTAACACCCCCCCTTACAATTTTGGTTACATAAAATAATACTTAATATAAAACACATCAACTCAATATATATTCAATTTATATCTGAATTCCTCGAACTTGCTACGGCTAAGGGACTTGGTGAATGAATCAGCCACATTAGCGTTACCTTCCACTTTAACTACATCAATTGAATTTTCATTGGATAAATCATGCACGAAATGTAAAGCTACATTTATGTGTTTTGCCCTTTTTGTGAAATTACCGTTTCTTGCTAACATTATGCAGCTTGTATTGTCACAATATATTTTTATGTTTTTTAACACATCAGCCGAAAAATCAAAATCATTTAAAATATTCCTTACATGTAACACTTCCTCAACTGTAAAAGCTAAAGCAACATATTCAGCCTCGGTGGATGATCTGCAAACTGATTTTTGTTTTTTCGTTTTCCAAAATATTGGATTTCCAAAAACTTTTATTAATGACCCCGTTGTCGATTTTGAATCAACTGGATCACCAGCCCAGTCTGAATCTGAATAAGCATATACTAATGTTTTATCTCCTCTGACAAAGTACAAACTCAAATGTCTGGAATGGTATAGGTATATTAAAATTCGTAAAGCATGTTTATAGTGTGTATCGCTACAACAATTCTGAAATCTGCTTAGCTAATTTACTGCGTAAGTTATATCTGGTCTTGTTGCTTGAGCAATATAAGAGAAAGCTCCTATCAAATTTCTATACTTAAGACTTTCATTCACTTTACCTTCTAGCAATTTCAAACTAATTTCCATAGGTGTATACTTTATCCTTGAATCTACAACTCCAAATTTATCAGCTAAAGCCTCAATATAATTCAGTTGTGAAAGCTTCATTTCATTTGAATTTTTATCATAGTCAATGTTAATTCCCAAATATTTTTCAACTTTTCCTAAATCTTTCATTTTGAATTCAGTTTTAAATTTTGTTTTAATTTTTTTTTTTATCTTCTAGATTTCCACCACAAGTAAATCATCGACAAATAGGATACAATATATTCCTTTTATCTTGTTATAGTAAAGACATAAATCGTAATTACTTCTCGCAAATCCTAATTTGAGTATAAACTTATTAAACAGGTCATACCAGTTTCTAGGTGACTCGCGCAAGCCGTATAAAGATTTTTTTTAGATAATAGACCATGTTTTTCTTTTCAACAAAACCCTCTGGTTGATGAATATAAACCTCTGATTTGACTTCGCTATTTAAGAATGCAGTTTCTACATCCATATGATGAACATACATTTCTCTCTCAACTGCTACACTCAAAAATATTCGTAAGGTGGACATTTTTGTTACCGGCGCATAGAATTCGTCAATTTCCTCGTTTTGTTCATAACCTCTCACCACCAATCGAGCTTTAAAATTATTTTCAGACTTCTTTTTATAAACCCATTTCACCATAACCATCAACTAAAAACTCTATAACCTAAATCAAAATATCCCACTAAAATGCCTTTCTTTGCTTTGTCATCTGATGTTGTTCTTTTTTCGTCTGGAATTCTAACATAGACTTTGCTTCCATAAATTTTGAAATTTTTCGCGCTAGGTTTTCTTTGAAAAAATATTTCAAAAGGGGTTTTTTCTTCAAAAGTTGAACTGTTTCTTAATCTATTTCCTATGTAGCATGCTGCTAAAACAAATTCTGGCCAATATTTTCGATCTAGATTTGATTCTTTTCTAAGACATCTAACCCTATCCATTATAGTCCTATTATAGCGTTCCGCTACTCCATTTAACTGATGGTTATATGGAATACACGAAAAAATTCTGAAACCTTCATTTTTAGCCAAGTTATAGAAATCTTCATTTAAATATTCTTTTCCGTTATCACATTTAAATTCGTATAAAGGACCTTCAGCATAGTTCTTCAATATATTGAAGTATTCAACAAATTTTTCAAATACTTCAGATTTGTTTTTAATCGGATAAACTCTAGCGATTCTTGAGTAATCTTCAATGAATGTTACAAAATATCTTTCTCCGTTAAAACCTTCTACGTCTAAGTATTTAACATCAGAATGTACTATCTCGCCACAATATCTAGCTCTTCTTCGTTCAGTTGCATATTCTTTATTTGACAATTTGCTCTCAAGACAAACTTCACATTTCATAAACTCATTTTCTAGAAAGTCTGGTAAATCATTCATATATTTATCACGACACATTATATGCAAATCTTTGAAATTGACATGACCTAGAGCACGATGTAATTTTTCTTTTGTTGTCATATTCTTATTTATATAATTTGCTGAAATCTCATTACTATTCTTTTGAACTTCACACAATAGAGGAAATAATTTATTTTTTTCTTTTGCAGAGAAGAGAAACCTATTTTGACTGTTATAAAATTCTACATATTCATTTTTAAAGATTACCGAGTTACCAGCTAATGTTATGGCACTCACGCTTAATAAGTTTCTTCCTATATCAGGGACATAATAAACGTTTCTAACATCCACCAGAACGTTACGATTACCAAATTTAAATTCTCACATTATATTTCCTATCATTGAGGCTTTAATTATATTCGAATTTCCCAACTTGACTTCTACTTTATTCTTTAAAACTCTAGATGTGTAAAAATATTTGTCAGTTTTCACAATGTGATCAGTACATCCACTATCAATTAACCATTCCAAAACATTTGAGTTCTCACCTTGTTCTACATTACCAACATTTACATCAACATTGAACAGTTCCAATCTTCTAGCAGTTTCTTGTCCATCTTGAATTTCTGAATTTCCAGCAAATCCACTTCTGTATGCTCCACGACCTCTACCATAACCATTTCTACCTCTTGTTCCATGAAATCCACGACCTCGATGAAATTCTTGATATCCTTTGTTCTGGTAACCTCCACGACCGAGTTTTCTGGATCCTTGCCCATTCTGATAACAATTTTGGCTTATGTGACCGATCTTTCCACAGCTCCAACATGTCTTCGGTTCCTCATTATATGTCCGGTTAGATTTCCTTGCATTGGTTAATCTTGTATTGAAAGCTTGTGAGTTTGTATTTTTGATTTCCCTCGTTGATTCAGCTTGCTCTTCTGTAGTTTCACATATTTCATTCCAACTCATTAGTTTCTCTTGAATGTATTCAACCGTTCGATTTTGTTCAGGCAGGGAATCGAGATCATCAACCAAATGTCGACAGTTCTTTGGTAAAGCCATTATCAAGAAGCTCAGCTTTCTTTTTCTGGAAACATCACCACCAGCTAGTCTTAACTCATTAATTTTCTTGTTAAATTCTTGGAAGAATATTTCTATTTCATTTTTGTTGGCATTTTCTTTCAGTTTCATCAAGTTTAGTTATCGCTCTATGAGTAATTGTTTGGCTTCACTTTTTTTCAGATATATGGAATCTAGTTTATCCATAATTTCCTTTGGCTTTTGCATATCAGCCATAATTGATGCACTCAAGGCTAATGAAAAATAGTACATTACTTTGTCTTCCTGATCCTTCCAATCGGCTTCTTTTATTGAGTCAGGACGTTCTCCATGTTGGACAACCGGCAGACATTTCTTGAATCGTAGTAAATACATAAATTTATTTCTCCAATCCTCGTAGCTAATATTCTTGTCGAATGGAATTACAAGTGTATTCTCCTTGGCCATATTTATATACTGTATATTTTTATAACACCTCTAATAAATTTGATGAACCACGCTCTGCTACCATGAAAGGAAATTCTAGAAGATTCTCTTTATTTTAAATATACACAATACACACTGTCGTCTTGAACATATTCTTTCTACCTCTAAGACACAGAACACTTCCTGTCATAGACCCTAATATAAATTCACTAACTTAACTACTTGCATATTGAACTACTGAACATGACGGTGTCGTATCTGCACTGCAAAATTGTACAACTAGGCATCTGCATTAACAGATTTCAACACTGGCCATTTTTTCCGTTTCTGTCTGGGCTAGGTTGTTAAAATGAAAACACTTTTTTCATAGCAATACAGTAGCGTATTTTGTTTTTTCCCAAGAGGTTTCCTTGCTGAGCTATAACATAAAGTTGTGTTTTTTCTTATGGAAACGATAGTTTGAGATGACTCAAAAAGAATAGCCTTTTTTTCCCGTTTCAAAATATATCATACATCATACATCGACCCATGATTCATTCAGATATCGTGAAAAATATAGTTTGTATGTGAAATTTTATTTATTGAGTATTAAGTAAGCTGAATCACAGAAAAAGATGTCTCTACGCATGGTGTCATTATTATTTTGCGATTGAATACTTGATTCGATTCTCTTAGGTTTTATTTCTGTTCAATTCGAGGTCATTATTGCTGCTAAATTAAAACATTTTAACATATATCATGTTTCTCGTAGTTTTCGAACATTTTCATAATGCCGTCAATAACGACGTTGAATTTTAATAATTGACAATTATTTTGAACAGATATCAAACCACGGAAATTGAATCAAGTATACAATGGCAAAATAAAAATGTCGCCTTTCGTAGAGACATATTATTCTGTGATTCAGACTACTTACTCAATAATTCAAATTTCAAATACCAACTAGGTATAATAATAATAATAATAACAGCTCTTTATTGCATATGCAATTGGCCATCGACCATGGGTCCTTCAGCCCGACTAGGTATATTTTTCATGATATCTGAATGAATCTGAGGATGTGTATGATATATTTCTGAAACGGGAACAAATTACCGATTCTTTCTTAGCCATTTCAAACTATTGTTTCCATAAGAAATAACACCATTGTTTAGCTCAGCAAGGAAACCTCTTGCGAAAAAACGAAGTACGCTACTGGATTGCTATAAAAAAGTGCCTGCATAATGTTTTCAATTCAAAATCCTAGCACGAACAGAAACGGAGAAAATGGTGAAAGTACAAATCGCCCAAATTTCAATTTTGGCATATAACTTGAAAACAAAAGAAAATGGAGGAATGCACTTGATGGCATTATCAGTTCTCTAAAAAAGACCACCGTAACGTGTCATTCATTTTCCTCTTTCTCTCACGGTTAAAAAGTTGTAGTTCAGGTATCACCAATTTTGCCCACCCTGTACAACTGGAGGAATTCAAGGTACTATTTTGCAAAATATTTCACGTCTCCACAAGGATCACTTTCGTGGCAATACGATAATATGTGATATTGAAATCAGATGTATTACTGAAAGAAATGACAAAAACAAGTTACTTTTTTTATATTATACGGAATTTTCAATTTACCCCAGTCATCACTGGACACACACTTCCTAACAAAGTTTCTTCATCATTATTTTATTCGAGTACACTGCTATTGAGGTATCATACAAATGTCTTGCATTCTGTAATTCACCGATTAATTTTCCGATGTCGATATCCGTTTTTGTCATATACCTACAATTTAATACGAACGACTTTAATATATTATATTTACAACAGAATATAGAGCAAGGACCGACTAAACTATCGTTCGTGTGCATTGCAACAAGAGAAGCCTATGTGCCCATCTGCTTCACCGACAATCGTGACGGGTCCGAAAATGGAGCGCGCTCCGACAGTTCTGTAGGTACGACTAAAAGTAGTTCGTGTGCGTTGGTGCATTCACATACGTGTTCTGCATTTCGACCGACAAAATAGTAGCTCACCGATTGTCGGTCGTGTGCGTTAGACCTAAAGTAGCAAATGCATTTGATTTATTCTGAATAATCGGTTTCTTTTCTGCTTTTGTCTTTTTTCATTTCAGATTAAGAATTGCGAGTAGTTTTGGGAAGAATCTGTTTATCCAAGCCCATCGACGGGTAACATGAAGATGATCACAAGATTTTCCTGATATTTAATATTTTGTTATTTTTTTTACGGGGAGACAGGATTTTTCGGCTGAGGTTTTTTCCGCTGTATAGTATCGTATGATTCTATAGTATCATACGAAGAATGTTATGGTACCCCGTTCCTTTTTTTACCTCAGCTAAGGTTCTTTTTGTTTCAACATATATTGTATTATTTTAGCTCTCTTATTCATATATATATATATATATATATATATATATATATATATATATATAATTACATAATATGGCCCCATACTAATTAGATACATTCTTTATCTATATGCCATTTATTCCATATATTACTATGTTGTATTTTGCAGACTAAGCAATGAACACCTGCAGTCAATACCCAGGAAGATGAGATAAGAAATATTATAAATATCTGTGAATAACATTTTCTAGTCAGTTAATTAATCGATCTAGTAGCTCTACCAAGTATTAACGTTGTATTGTATTGAATAAAGTAAAGTAGTTTTTTTTTTTTAAAACGAAGTCTTCCTCCCGAAAAACATAATTGGCGACGAGGTCTGGGATTGTGCCGGTTTTGTTAGAATCTGTGAGTTCCTGAAGAAGAAGAGGTCCATCCAGTCTATAACACCGTCGGTTTCAACCGTTGAGCACAAGAAGAACTAGGTGAAGAAGACAGGAGCCCGATCACCTGAGTAGCGCCCCGTGACGGTTTCATTTCAACAAGACAACGTGGTGAGCAATCCTTTAATTACTCCCAGTTTACCTAATCTGGCCCAAAATTAGTCAACCTTTTCCCCAAGTTTTGAGCGTAAAACTTGTATAAAGTTTTTCCTAGGTTTCTTCCAAAAAAACCGATTTATAAAGTTTTCTCTAGGTTTCTTATTTCAAAAACCGATTTATAAAGTTTTCCCTAGGTTTCTTATTTAAAAAAACCGATTACAATAGTTTTTCCTAGGTTTCTGAAGAAAAAACCGACAACGCGATTGAAATAATAATTGATATAATTGATAATTGATATAATTACATAATAATTGATATAACTGATATAATTGATCAAATAAGTGAAATATTAAAATAATTCAATATTAAGTCGATTAAACAATTTAGAGGTCGTAAGAATAAAACAAACAAAATGGCAGTAGATTTGTCGCTAGCTGAAAAGTTTGGTATGCTGTTACCTAAATTTTCTGGTGTTGAGAACGAGTTGCATTCGTTCATAAAAAGTGTTGATGATTATCTAGCGATGTTCGTAAATGAAAATATTATGGTGAAAAATCATTGCTTCGCAGTGGTCAAATCGAAACTAATAGATAGAGCCCTAGCAGAAGTAGCAACGTCTGACATTCCGAATAATTGGGATGTTCTCAAGCATTTCTTATACACTAAATTTGGTGATCAAATTAACTTAGACGTTTTGATACACCAATTGCAATTCTTAAACAAAAAGCCCAATGAGGATATAATATTATTTATAGACCGAATAATTTCTTTGAAAATAAGAATAAATTATAGGATAGATGCAGATAGAATGCCAGATCCAGAAAAAGCAATTTATAAGAATAACATTTTGAAAATTTGTAAAACTGTTTTAATATCAAACGCACCTATGGAGCTAAGAACATATTTAATAACGAATAATGAATTTTCTTTTGATGACACAATAAACGCAACGAAAGACTATATGTGCAATCTAGCCCAATATGAATTACTTGATAGGAGTAGAAAAAATAAAAATTTCGCTCAGAATCAGTCAAAACATGTTCCAAGAAACTTTAATTATACTTCACAAAATAGATCAAATCACGCATTTAATAATTACGGCGAAGTACCTAGATTTCCTTCGCAGCCAGTTCAATTTACTCAGAGAAATACTAACTACCAATATCCAAATCATAAAATAATAATTTTAAACCGAATCATTCAAGTAATGTTTTTAAACCAAATCCTAATCAAAGAATTACTACCCCTCCAGAGAAAATGTCGATTCAGACAAGAAATTATCCCAAGAAAAGTTCAAACTATTCTACGCAGTATAATCCAAATCCTCAACGTAACTTCTATCATAATAATGCTCATAATTACCAGAACAGAAATCAACATATTAATCCCAACTTTTATTTTGAAGAATTAACGCATTTAGATACGAGGAAACAGAGAAATGAAAATCAATTTAATTACTATAAACCTTCAACGTCAAAAAATCACGACAATAATAGTCGAAATTTTCGCGAAGTTACCCAAGAAGACGCATTGACTTAAATTATAATATTAATCATTCCAATCAATTGCCCTTTATTGAATTTAAATATCCAAGATGTAAACTTTTAATCGATAGTGGCTGTTCAGTATGTTTGATAGATCCAAAATTTGCTTATAATAATTTCTATGATAATATTTTTCAAGAAGAAACAACGTTAACTGCATGCATGAAGCAGGATACTACAAATGAAAAAGTATTACTTCCTTTATTTTCAGAATTCCGTATGAATGATAGTCACCCTTTTGTACTTTATAGATTTCATAATAATTACGATGGCATTATAGGAGCCGATTTTCTTAATAAATACGGTTTGACATTCGATTTTAAAAACCAAGTATTGATGAATAAATATTGTAGAATTCCATTCAAATATGGAAAAACTTCGATTGAAAATAATTGTTTAATTCAGAAAGTATCACAACTTGAACGGGAAAAACATGAGCTTTTCAAAAACTTTGCAAATAATTTGCAGGAAATTGATAAAAGCGATAAAGCAAATGAAGATTTGAAAACTGAAAATGAACAATTGAAATCTAAACTTTTCATGATCGAGATGTCTAATAAAGAACTTGAAAAAATGATTAAATTGAACTCTAAAGCAAGCTATGAAATGGAAAAAGAAATTTCAAATTTGAAAAAATCAATAAACGGAATGAATAAGGAAAAACCAAGTTCACAGAAATCCTATTTTAGAATGAATAAAGCAGATAATAACAATGAGCAAGTAAAATCAGAATCTGATAGGTTAAATGATGAAATAAATAAATTGAAAGTGATTTCACAATTTCCAATTCCGAAAACTCAGAAAGAAATAAAATCATTTCTTGGTCTAGTAGGATATTATAGAGAATTTATTCCTAATTTTGCAAAGATTACTAAATCTTTAACAATATGTTTGAAGAAAAATGCGAAAATTAATATTGATGATCCCAAATACATTGAAGCTTTTGAAATATGTAAAAGAAGTTTAATGTACGAGCCGATATTGCGTTATCCGAATTATAAAGAACCCTTTGTTTTAACTACAGACGCATCAGGATTATCTCAAGGCATTCCTCCGAATGACCTTCCCATTGCGTAAAACCCTTACTGAAGCGGAATCTCGATATAGTACCATTGAAAAAGAATTACTCGCGATCGTTTGGTCATGCAAGCATTTTCGTCCTTATTTGTACGGGAGAAAATTCACAATTTATACGGATCATAAACCTTTAACATGGTTATTCTCTTTGAAAGAACCTAATTCACGTCTAATGAGATGGCGTATTAAACTGGAAGAATTTGATTATGAAATTAAATATAGAAAAGGATCAATGAATCATGCAGATGCATTAAGTAGAATAATATTGGAAAAAGATGAAAATACGATTATAAATAAAGACTTCGCATATTCTAATGACATTACGTATGAAAACTTTATGAAACTATATGAAACAAATAATATTCCCGATTGTCATAATATTGAAGAAAAACAAGGTAATTTATTCAAAGCCCCTAATAAATATTCGTTAGCCCATTGCGTATCAGAAGATTTTCATATGAGTAGAGGCATTCCCGAGATTTCAGGAGAAAATTTGGAAATATAGATGAATTAAAATCTCAGAATAAAAAAGTAGGAGAAGTAGCTATTATTCGAAATAAAAACCGTGTTATTTATTATTTACTAACCAAGAAATTTTATTATGATAAACCTACATACGAAAATGTATTTAATTCCCTTTTATATTTGAAAAAACTTATGGATTCAAGAAATGAAACTCATTTAGCTTTACCGCGTATAGCGTGCGGATTAGATGAATTAAAATGGCCTATTATTTTGAATATGATAAAGTATATTTTTGCAAGATGCAAAGTGAAAATAATTATTTATTATTTATCGCCACTGCATACTGAAGTAAATAAAGAATTTATAGATTTTAACGGAATCGAAGAGAATTCACGTAATAAAGATGAAAATATTGAGATGAACTATATTGAAGAAAATGTCATTTCTATTGCCAATGAGGAATGTTCACAGGTATGCAAAATCGATCGAAACTTCGTCACAGTATAACCTATATGTATATGAAATCACTAGTTTTTGTTTCAGTCGAAAAGACCTAGTAGTTCGGATTTTACAACCCCGTGAATATTCAATTCCTCGCGGCGATGCGACGTCATAGTATATTCGCAAATCGCACTCCGTAGGTTCAAATTTGAAATATACACCTAGAAATTTGGGGGAAAATTCCAATCCCAAACTGAATATTACAAAAAAAAAATGGAATTGATGATTGTGGCTGACAAAAGGGAGCATTGCCTCAGATTAACATTAGATTTAGAAATCGAAATAGGAAAAAAAAATTGAATAAACATAATCTTTGAATAAGCATTTATTTTCACCAATTGCATCAGATTAATATAGCAAAATATATATATTCTTTTGAATAAGAGAGCTAAAATAATACAGCAAATGTTGAAACAAAAAGAACCTTAGCTGAGGTAAAAAAAGGAACGGGATACCATAACATTCTTCGTATGATACTATAGTCTCATACGATACTATCATCACTAGTATCATACGATACTATAGAGCCAGGGGAAAAAACCTGTCTCCCCGTTAAAAAAATAAAACTGTTGTATCTGAATATTCTATATAGAAGGACATCACGATCAGCAGGACTGCTCTTCGGAGGAAGGATTTCCAAACACAAACTCCAACCTAAAAATAAAAAAAGACAGAACAGCAAGAGAATTCAATTTATACTTCATCAAATTGATCTGAAATTTTCAACCCATTGCAAAAATGAGTTTGATATATTGTGTACGGCTCTAATACCATCTTGGAATTTATAAATCGAACAATTATTAATTAGGTGTTCAACTGTTTCCTCTGATTCATCACATTCACAATTAGGACTATCAACTGAATTCCACTTGAAAAACATGCTGTTGGTACGACCATGACCTGTTCTTATTCGATTAAGAAGGGACCATTTTCTCCTAGGAAGATTAAAACCAGGAACTTTATTCAATGGATCAGATATAAGATCTTTATTAGATAAAGAACATGCATCCCATTCGGATTTCCAGATTTCCTTGTAGCTGAAGTTCGAATTCAGAAAGTTATTCGACCAAATAGGTTTATGAGATTTCAGTCTTGGAATTCTAATTTCTGGAATGTAGGAAAGTAAATAGCAAAATGACCTGTTATGATTGAATTTTAACATGTTTCCCATTGACTGCATCAGCAAAAAATTTTTAATTATCTACTAATTCCTTTTCAAAATTATATTGATAGTCATGTCATTGAAATCAATTGCAACACTGCAGTTGCAACCATGAGCCGTATGGTGTCTAATTGTAGTTTCATTTCGAAATTGAAAATCTATACGTTTCCATACTCTCATTTTCGTATTCTCATTCCACTTGTGAAAGTCGATTTTGAATTTCCAAATAAAACACAACATAACTAACCTCAAATGAGTTGACAGTTTGAACACGAGAGGAATTCAGGGTTAAAGGATACTTTAGCTGCTAAAGTCCCGAAATTGGGCCTTTAAATATAAAGTGGCTTTAAGAAAGTTAAATGTGTTATGAAACCGAAAGATTGAATTTAAAGGAGCTTTAAAATTAAAGGGACTTTAAAACTTATTATGAAACTGGCCCTAAGGGGTTTATTATGAAACTGGCCCTAAGACACATTAGATACGAATATTTTTTATCGTCTGTGGTCCACTTTAAATTCGATCTTTACGCGCAGATGTTCGAGCCGGCTTCGTCTGACTGGCATTTTGCATTCCGCTCAATAGATGGCCAGGCCGTATAAAAACATATAATTGTTAATATTTAAAAAACTATAACGGTGCTATCAAAGATTCATACGGCACTAAATAGCACTATTAAGGCACTAAATTTTGACATAGTTTCAGAATTAGTGCTTCGAACTTTTCGCTAACTTCACACTTGCTGAAAAACAACACTCGATTACTATTAAACTAACAATGATATCGCAGCCCTTTTAACGGCACTAATAGGCACCAATTAGGCACTGAATATTGGCATATATATTTCATGGTAATTTGAAACTTTTGGTGCTGAGCGTGACGTTGGCACCAAAAGAAATAATCCCGGATATTATGAAAACTATACAAATTTTTTCATTGGTTCCAAAACCACTAATAGGCACCAATTAGGCACTAAATATTGGCATATAAATTTCATTGTGATTTGAAACTTTTGGTGCTGAGAGTGAAGTCAGAACCAAAAACTTGAATCGTCAATATCTCGAAAACTACAATGGTGCTGTAATTGATTGAAACGGCACTTATAAAGCACTAACTATTTGACATAGTTTCAGAATTAGTGCTTCCAACTTTTCGCTAACTTCACGCACCCATTAGTGTCTTCCGGATAGGAAGTCCGGATCTGACCCAGACAGTGATGTCCTGTATTTGTTTTCTCCTGTTTCACAGCGTCCCTCGACAATATAGCGGTCAAATTTTGCGAAAGATGGATAGTGGTGAAAATCATATGAAGTTAGCTTTTTTTCCTGTACAAATTCGATAATCGGGCGTTTCCGATAATCCGGCATGAAGGGAAAAAATCGGGTGCCGGATTATCGAGAGCCTACTGTAATTATGACCTGGCAAATTAAACAAGATACACTGACTTTTGTTTGTCGTTTATTCATATGAAATCTTACATGAAAATTATTCAAAAAAAATTTTAAATGAAATGAGTAAAAATATTTAAGAATACTTTACTTTTTTGCCTTGTCATCCTTCTCATCTTTTTTCTTCTCTTTCAAATTGCCAACTGCTTGGCGAACTGCTTCTGATTGGGGATCAACTCCAGGTAAATTTTCTAGGACACTCTGTAAGAATGCAGGATCATTCATAACTTCAGAATAATCCTCATCCGTTTCAACTTCCATAGGCTCCTCTTTCTTTACTGCAGAACTGGATGATTCTTGACTATCCTGCATAGACATTTGCATAGCGAAAGCAATCTGTTCATCTTCAGTCATATTGGCAAAATCTACTTCTGATGCTACTTCGACCTCAGGTCCACTTTGTTCCATTGACATGGCTAATGCTCTTTCTAACATATCTTCATCAGTATGTTCTTCTTTGATTTCTGAAACTTTAGCATCTGATTCAGAAGAAGACGCTTGTCTTGCTCTTCTAGCTTCCTCTTCTTGCCTGAAACATCGATTTCAAAATGGGAATCTGTTGATATTGGTAAAAACTTGTGAAAAGTCTTTTCATATTATTCGATATAATTGAATATAATTGAATTAAATACCAAAATTCCATTGATGACGGTTCTTGCTACCATTATATTTTTATTTTATATAGTCAGTATATGGTCAATTCACATATGGTTTGATTACTACCTAAGTTTTTTTAATAGGGAAACTTAATAAAACTAGGGAATACTAGGTATAGTCATATACACACATCGTAAAAAGTCAGGCTACCCTCCAAGTTTCACAAGTAATGAACAACCTATGTTCTGGAAATGAGATGAATATTTTCCCCTTTTTCTACTGTACTGGCACCCATACTCAAAAACACCAAACCAGTTACCTACAATATAAACCGGGTTCAGTGGAAATATTTCGTGAAATTCAACTCCTAAAGGTGCCAGACACCCGAACTGGCGAAACGTCGAGAACCAATCCACGACGACGGCCGAAATGCTCGAAAGAACAGGTAATATTGTACGATGGCTGCGACAGTCTCAACCAATTAATTATTTATTTTTGATTCATTATAGTTATACCACAACTGAATCCAAATTCCATAGTCCGTATTACCATCTTTTCGTTCAATCATCCAACCCTAACCAATATATTTTCAGGCATATCGTTCCTTTCATTCTGAAGGGCTACACTTTGGCGATTAGATACTGTCGCCATAACTCTTTCGTTACGAGGCTTTTTTCAGAAGTTGTGCCTCACATACGGGGATTTTCGGGTCTTCCGCATGCGTGTGTTTTCCGCTCAGTTCTCCGCCTTCTCGCGTTTTCTGTTGTTTGGAACTGATGCGCTGAAACTGATTACTTACTGATTATCCCTAGACACGTTAGGAGAAGAAATAGTAATATACATCATATCATTCATTTAATTTTGACGTGCATTCCAACGTTTCTACCCTAGTGTTGGTATATCGATAGAAAACAGCCTGGTTGATATCGAAAAAACATTGATGTCGTGAATCATCTTTTGAAAATGGCATTAAATAATTTTAAAAAATTACAGAACAAATATTTCTAATGAGAAGTAATCATGAGAAAAATTTTTCAAGATTTTTTATCAACCGATTGCAACAAAAGCAGCTTCAATAGACGCCCAACATGCAAATTTGTTTTTGTCTCTATGCTGATCTTGGGATTTCCATTACACTGAAACATCTTCAAAATTCTCTCTCCCAATCCCTGGAATAAAATCAATCAGAAAAAATTTTTAATGATAAAAGAAGGGTCCCTGTTTGACTTCGTGCACTTATTTATCTAGTGTCAAAAACATGTGTATACATGGTACCATTTTTAATGATAGAAGAAGGGCCCCTGTTTGACTTCGTGCATTTATTTGTCTAGGGTCTAAACATGTGTATAAATGGTAACATTTTTTTATCTCTCGATCTTCACCTCGAAGTTTCCTGGAGTCAGTTCTTTCCCCAATATATTAACCCATAGATTCTCACCGAACAATTGGCCAGATTATTGTTTTATTATAAATTAAATAATTAAATTTGCTGTAGAAATCAATGAAGAATTTTTTAAATTTGGGTATGTATATAGATGTACACATTTGATTATTGATCATGGCCCCAACATTGCCGAGTACACAAATAAAAAAGTTTGCATTATATATACAGGGTGAGTCGGGAGGAACGGACCAAACTTCAGGTGTGTATTCTGCAGGTCGAAATAATTCCAAAAAACTCATATGTTGTTATCCGATTCTCATTTGTTTTCAAACTATAGGGTAATTAGAATATTTGAAAAAGGTCAACCAATATTCAGATCAAGAGTTTCTCGGACTTTGGATTGATCGCTGTGGTCGTATTAGTTGGCCTCCAAGATCTCCAAACCTCACACCATTGGGGCTGGTTCAAGAACGAGGTATACAAAGTTAAAGTTGACACTCGGGATGCTCTAATTCGACGCATTAGAAATGCGGCATTGCTTATTAAAGAAAGACACGAATCAAGAAGAAAAGTAACAAGAGCCCATCGCAGACGAAGTCGAATGTGTTTGGAGGTTAATGGCGGGATTTTTGAGCATTTATTGAAATAACGCTATAAATGAAACCATTTTAATGTAGAAAATGTTGTTTTTTTATGACGCTATAGTTTGAAAACAAATGAAAATCGGATAACAACATATAGTTTTTTTAAATTATTTCGACCTGCAGAATACACACCTGAAGTTTGGTCCATTCCTCCCGACTCACCCTGTATATATATATATATATATATATATATATATATATATATACAACAACAGGAAATTATCGAACCTCAAAAACAGAAAGATCTTCCTATTGAAATGCAGATCCAATGGTATCACTCCCAGACATGTAAACAATTGTTTGAAGAACGTGAAATACAACTTTGAGTACAAGGATGCAAAAACAGGACAGAAAATCCACGATTTCACCAACAAGTTAGGACATAAAATGATAAATTTAGAATTAGATATTACACATAAAGACATAGGATTCTTGGAACGTAGAAATCATGAATTAAGTGAGGGTATTCTGCGGGTTTTGAATGAATATATTTGGATACAATTCGTTCATAAAATCAAAATAAAATGTAGTAGGGTATTTGACACGGTTAAGGCAATCAATTTGAGTAAATTCAATAAACTTCAAGAAGAACAAAAATTAATCATAAACACTCAGAATAAATGGATCAAGAATATCTCATCCATAACACTTCCTGAAGAGGTAAAGACTACTTTATCATTGGGTCCAAAATTTTGTTTACCACCTTCAAAAAATGATATTTCTATAGCACACTTACTTTCGGAATTAGATGTAGTGGTGTCCAAAATTGAAAATAATAAAGATAAACATATTTTAATATCAAGAATAACGAATGTAATAACAAATTATTGTCATAAACAATCTACATCATTCCACCCAATCAATAATTTGTTCAAGAGGTCCGCTAAATTTCTGAACGATCACCCAGAAATAATAGTCCTACAATCAGACAAAGGTTCAGTCACCACAGTAATGGACAAAACGAAGTATATAGAATTATCAAATAAATTATTATCAGATGAAGAACATTATTTAGCATTACGAAGGGATCCAAGTAGCTCATACCAACAGCGAATCAATACCTTAATTACAAATTTAAAAAAGGAGAAAAAGATTTCTAAAGAGTTAGCTCACAAACTCATGTATTACAAGGGTACGGCTTCCAAATTTTACGGACTACCTAAGATTCACAAAGAGGAATTAAGTTTAAGACCCATAATAGCATCAATAAATTGTCCTAATTATAATATTGCTGAATACATCAGAGACGTTTTAACGAAATCATACCAATTCTCGAATATATTCCACATCAAAGACCCCTTCGAGTTTTCTGAATTCATAAATGATTTTCAATTACCAGACAACTATATTTTACAGAGTTGGGATGTTATCTCACTATTTACAAACATCACGGTATCCTCAACAAAAGAAATTGTCAGAAAAAAATGGGAAAATATTCAACCAAACTGTTCAGTATCGTTAGAAACATTTTGCCTGCTTATAGATATGTGGTTTGACACGACAGTTTTTTCATTCAATAACCAATATTTCAAACAAATTCAAGGGGCACCAATGGGATCTATAGCGTCACCTATCATAGCTCAATTTGTAGTTGATGATATCTTAGAAAAAATTCAGCATGAGTTACCTTTTGAACTGCCATTTTGTAAGAAATTCATGGACGATGTAGTGACAGCAATCCCACAGGAATGGAATGACAGAGTTTTGGATTCTATAAATGGAGTGAATCCCAGGATCAAATTTACTATTGAGAATGAGACAGATAGATCTGTTCCTTTTTTAGATATGATATTAATAAGAACAAGAGATAATAGAATAATCACAGATTGGTATGTGAAACCCATGGCGTCTCAAAGATATATCCATTACCTTTCTTTTCATCCAATACATATGAAGATTAATCTCATAAGGAACTTAAAAACCAGGGTGAATAGGATATCCCATTCCACTTTCAGGGATAGAAACCTAACAAAACTGGAAAACATATTAACAGAAAATGGATATCCTAAAACTTTTCTGAGGAGGATACTGTATAACAACCCAGACAGATTACCTCAGTTAGAAAGAGAAGAAAATGAAGACAATTTGAATGACAAAATTTACGTTACACTACCTCAAGCAGATTCTTTAACAGAAAGACTAAAGGATATTTTACCCAAAGAAAATATAAAGATAGCTATAAAAAATGTTAAACCGCTTAAGAAGTTGTATAGTAAATTAAAAGATAAAACACCAATATTGAGGAACAGTGATGTTGTCTACAAAATTCCATGCTCTCATTGTGAATTGAAATATATAGGACAGACATCAACAACACTACAACAACGAATCAACTGCACAAGAGTAATATTAGATTGAAAAAAGATCATTGTGCTTTAGCGAAACACTCTATAGAAACTGGACATATACCATCATTTGAGGAAGTTGAAGTGTTGGACTGTGAAACAAACATCAGGAAAAGAACATTATTAGAAATGATCAGAATTGCACAAAATGATGATAGTATTAATTCAAAAAAAGACGTTGATTCCTTGAGTTCTGTCTATGCCCTACTGATTGATATTGACAAAAATTTAAAACATAATACTCGTGTTAACCCTTGAAATGAGAATACCATCACTTAAAAAAAGTTTAGATAGAATTTTATTTTCGTTATTCATAAATTTTGTTCAAACTCAAACTACTGAAAATGCAAAGGATACATATTTCTATATTCTACTGAATGTCAAAATATTTGTCATCTATAACTAATTACTTTCATCATTTTCCTTAAATTTAAAGAACTAATGGTCTCTGCTGGATCTGATGATTAGAACTTCAAATATCGATCTTGAATTTTATCTCACTTTCGTAAGTTTTATATATATGTATATGTATATATAATAATTGTAACTTTCCTTGCTGATTCATACTGATTGTAGTGTCTCCTGATGAAGGCTTAAATAAAGCTGAAAGCTTGAGTTTAAAGAAAAAAGAGATTTCTCTTTCGACTGCAGTCCCAAATAATACATTTTTACTATAAATAGAAACAGTCAATTATCCTTTTATTATATATATATATATATATATATATATATATATATATATATATATATATATATACAGCAAACCGCCTTTGGAGAGCCATACATTGCCAATTTACCATCATTTCGACGTCCGCTTGCAATCTAACGTCCGATATAGTGCGTGTAGCCTAGTGGATAGGGCTCTGGACTCCGACCCGGCAACCCGGTAAGTCGGGGTTCGAGTCTCCGCCAGGGAAGAAATTTTCTGGTATGGAGAACGCGCCGAACCATTCACTGTTGGGTAAACAATTAACAGTGCTGTGCCTAAGGTGGCGTCGGGACACAGTAACAAAGCCTACACAGAACACACCCATCATTCTAACTCGCACAAGCTTTAAGTAGCTTCTGAGGGGTTTCACTGAAACCTAGAATGCATGGAAATACATACATACATACATACATATACGGACGTCGGATTGTCTTGAGAAATTTTCAGTGTTTTTCGACGTCATGGAACGTCCTGAGTCGTTAGGCCAAATTTCGCCGATGACGTCAGATACTCTTATCTTGTACAAAACCGTATATTTCAGTTCAACCAAGGCACGATAGAGGCGCTGACTACCACTAGTTGCGTGTATGATATATACGTTCTCTCTATTTCACATTAAGAGCATAAGACGACATGAGGTTTGGCAACATAGTCTCATAATCATTTTTATACGGTGCGATTACTAGACGTCTCTTATACTTGTTTATATGAAAAAACTCTGTTTCATTTGCATGACCTCGGTTTTCGCTTCCCCCATTTGTGAATACAGATATCTTCGTCTGATGAACGTCAAGAAGGAAAGCATATTAGGATGTATTTACTGGCTTGCTTGGCGGCGATCTTCATAAAGCCTCGAGTTATGGAATATTATAAATCTTTTTTTCATTGAACTTTCCCGTTTGCCATACAAATTTTTTTTTGGGAATATTTTGGATAATGATCGAAAATGGGGAATCCTATGTGGGGAGACATTCATCGCTGAAATACGGATGAAGCGCTTCAGACGTCGATAAAAACAAAGAACACTGCTATTGATCATCTCAATTCCACGTATTTTTTGACATAATCAACATATTCATTCTTGATTTCCCATAAAAAATTTTTATCGTGCAGTATCAAAACTGGGAAAAATTTCAAGAAGATTTTGATAACTCATGATTTTTGTTAGGGAATATGGCTCACGAACTTTTCTATCTACCAAATATTTTATGTAATACGGTCGAAACGTTTCGGATCGCTTTTGTACACTACCACTGTAACACGAGGATTATTAATCTCAAATTTTTCACTTCGATGTTTTCAACTTCAAACTTCAATTATACATAAGCGAGAGATAGGGGCGTAGAACTGTGTGGGATGGAACCAATGTGTGAAAACACTGGTATTTGTCTCACAATTAAAATCTCAGCCCTGAATAATATATCATCTGTCATGAATTATAAAAGAATCCATTATTCTCATATACCTACATTTTCAAGAAGAAGAAGGTACATATTATTATTTTATTCAATTAATTCTTAGAAAAGAAATTCAGAGACCATAAAGAAGCCAATGACAATCCAATAAATACACAGTGTGATTCCGGAGGAGATCGTCAGACTTTAGATGAAGTTTGAGAGAGTCATTTTGATTAAATTTTCAATTGACATTCTACTGAGAGTTTGATTTTGCTTAGAAATTTCTCGAAAATACTTCCGATTAGATTTTCTCTCATTTCAATTTCAACCTTATAAAATTTCGTTTTTAGTTGTCCTAACAAAAAATTATCTAGAGAGTTCGAATCAAGCAATCATTGTGTTCAAGCAATAGGGCTCCCAGAAAAGTGCCAAAAAACAGCTGAATAATGGCTACTTGAAGTAGAATCTCAAAAGGGAAAGGTTAATAGGTACTATGTTTAATATTTCGGAATAAATTTTTGAATTCGATAAAAATCTCAAAAAATCACGAATTTCAATATCGACAATTCCTTATATGCCAATAATTTGACAAATGAATATCAAGTGGACCGAAAATAAACAAATTTCAGATCGTCACTTTTTTTCAGATTTTGCGAGGGTCATTTTTCTTAGATGAACTTTTATATGTCCATTATCAGACGTCAAACCTAGTCGAAAGCGATTACGAATGAATTTATTTCGAGAAGATATCAGAAGCATGTTTCATGTTTCTGATGATTCCTTAATGAATATTCACGAAAAATATAAATTTTTTTAACTACGCTCATGCTGAAAATATGAACGTAAAATTCTTGCGTTATCTCTATGTTGAATATTCCCAATAATTCCTTGAAAACGGAGTTAACTGCATGCAAGCGGAACTTCAGCGTGAATTGAGAAGGTCACCCAATAAGGGAAGTTATCTCATTTGTTCAGGTTTCGATGTGATTTGCTTTAGATTCATTTGTTTTTCTCCCATGAACTTATATATAATGGAGAACGGCATTATTCATCAAAATATAATCGATCAGATTATCAGAGTTGATTAATTGAGGATAATGAAATTTTCAGTTTGAACATATTTTTTTAACAGTGAATTTGTTGTTATTCAATCCTATGCTTGAGTGCAGATATTTCCAGAAATGTCGTCATATGATCCCTTTTCAAGCTGAAGCTAATGTCGAATACAAATATGTATTGATATTAATTTGTCAGATTGGTTGATGTATTAATGTATAGAAATAATTGAAAATGTATCACGTACCTATTGAATACATTCATCATCTGATCAAAGGGCGATTAATTGGAAGATTTCAATGTTCCGTTGGAGAATATGTTCCCAGGAGAATATGGTCTGTTCTAAATCGCATTAGAACAGGCCATGGACGTTGCAATAGCATGCTCTTCCGATGGAATTCGGTTGAGAGTCCTAGTTGTGAGTGTGGGGAAAATGAGGAGACTATAGAACATCTTATAAATAGTTGTCCCATTTATAAATTTCAAGATGGTTTCGAGGGTATACATAAAGTAACGAATGCATTTCTAAAATGGGTGGTTAATTTCAAAATTATTTGATTTATTCTGAATATTCGGTTTCTTTTCTGCTTTTTTCTTTTTTCATTTCAGATTAAGAATCGTGAGCCGTTTTGGAAGAATCTATCGACGGATAACATGAAGATGATCTCACACTGATGTCTTTCAAGATTTTTCCTGATATTTAATATTTTATGTTATTTTTTTTACGGGGTGGCAGGTTTTTTCGGCTGAGGTTTTTTTCCCTGGCTCTATAGTATCGTATGATACTAGTGATGATAGTATCGTATGATTCTGTAGTATCATACGAAGAATGTTATGATACCCCGTTCTTTTTTTACCTCAGCTTAGGTACTTTTTGTTTCAACATTTATTGTATTATTTTAGCTCTCTATTTTCATAAGAATATATATATATAGTAATGGGTAATTTTTAATAATGAGTCTAGAGCAAAAGCAGTTATGAAGAATTGAGAAATATAATATTGAAGTTATTGCAGAGGCAAGTTGCTTGTCAATATAAGGAATTTTCATCTACTACTGTTTGAAAGATACGAAAAAATGATGTTCACAAAATTAAATGACCGATAAATAAATTGGAAAATGTATAAGAAACATGAACAAACAAAATCGTAGGTACTATGAAAAGGACTTATTTTACCGAAGTATATTTCTGTGAAAGAATACAATTTTCAGTTTGAAGAAAGTTGAAAGAAATTTATCAGTTATAGGTTTTCCTCTTATCGGATGTCTCATTTATTGAAAGTATACATTGATAATATTTTTTCAAGGAATCTCCTATTATGTATTTATTGTTTTCAAAAACTAATCAACTCCATTGAGTTCACTCATTAATGACCTCAACGAATCTGTGGGCTTTAATCAACTTGAAAGTTTTTGATCCATCCGCCAAAATCTCGTGAAACCTACAATTTCAAAATTCGATATCTGATAAATTCAGAATGGATTCGTTATTATAATTTTCGACCAATTAAATATTTTCATAGAAGCATTTTCGGTAACATTTTGATGATAAAAATATTTGCTGGAAATGTAAAATAAGTAAGTAACCTGATTTTTAAGACAAAATTCGTCAAATCAATCCGGAACCCCCTGAGTCACCTATGGTAAATAAAAAAATAAACAATGAAGGAAAGATAATGCAGAGATACTTTTCCTCAATATGGAATATCATTCTATGAAACAGCGTAGGAAAATACTCAGGGCCAGTATAATAAACTCATCCACCGAAAATTGAAATTTCACCTCAGCTTGAGAACCGGTTTCTGTATACTCAAACTTTTCAGCCTTCAAACTGAGGATAAATTTCAATTCTCGGTTGACACGTTTTTAATACTGGCCATGAATAATCTTCCACCATTTCGCAAATTATTCTGCGAAGCAGAATAGGACAATACCCAGGGTTAGTCTTATGTTTTATTATATGCAGATGATTCCAACTTTACTGCTTTTGGAAATACTATAGAAAACGTGATATCCACCGTTCAATTACAACTGAAGAAGGTAAATCAATGGTGTGAAGCAAATGAAATCAAATTAAATATAGACAAAACAGAGGCAATGTTTTACCGAATAAGGAAATCAAATCTCACACCTCCCAGGGCAATTAATATGAGAAACAATGAGAGAGTTGCACACTCGTCTACAAAATTAATGAGAATCTATATAGATGACGAAATGAAGTGGGAAACCCACTGCGGCACCCTTAGTAAACGTCTGCACTCGGTGATATACTCACTAAGCGTTTTAAAGTATCACTTGAATGCGCCAGTTCTCAAGGTACTATATTCTGCAAACTATCATATGGTATAATTTTTCAGGGTGGCAGTTCTTCATCACACAGAATATTTCTAGATCAAAAATGAGCGAATCGAACAATCTATGGAATTAAGAGAACAGAGACTTGCCGTGGTGTTTTCAAGGAGCATAGTTCAATGACGATGACTGGATTGTACGATTGTATATTTATAAATATTAAATGTTTGTTCGTCAACATAAAGAACTTTTCATAGATTTTGAGAATCGCAACAAAACAAGAAGAATGGATAGATATTCATTGCCCAAATGTCGTCTCACTTTATCGCAGCATCAAGTAGAGTTTATGTCTCTCAAGCTTTAAAACAGTCCACCATCATCTTATCACAGTGCCCAGAATGAGAAAATCTTCAAAAATAGAACTCGAAAACTGATTTTGCAATGCGAACTCTATAATATTCAAGAATTTTTTGACTACTGCTGCTCTATAAATAACTAAAAATTGTGTTTCTTCCTTTTTTTGTATGACGTATTTCCCTTTTATTGCATATAATCAATAACTGTGATGAATAGAATAAATATTATTATTATTATTACTATTATTATCATTATTATCATTATTATAAACATGTCAACCGAGAATTGAGATTTATCCTCTACTTAAGGACAAGTTTAAGCTCACAAAACTGGTTTTCAAGCTGAAATTGAATTCCAATTTTCGGTCGACACGTTTATAATATCGGCCCTAAGACTGGTTCCTGAAATATAGATCCGAAGTGATCGAGAGGCAGGGGAGATCTAATCTGTATCAACTACTTTTTGAGATGAACGGAAGAACACACTAGCTAAGGCAGCGATTACGCAAAAAAATTCTATCGAAATATTCTATGGTTGCTCATCATTCGAATGAGATATCCAACAGTATTCACATATCAATAATATTTTCATTTATTTATTTTTTTTATTTATTTCCTCAATTAATTGCTTCACACAAACTAGAGCCTTTGAAATAGGTACTCGATTATAAACTTGCTAATTTCTTCATGAATACATTTCACGAATGTGAATAAATGTAGATAGTTAATGAAATTTTATGTATCCACACCATACGAACGGATTGTGAAACGTATTCAAAAAAATTCAAAATTGAAATTATTATTTTGGACTATAATATTATATGTATGTCCAAACCCTATAACTTTTAGAAATTTGTACGTATTTCATTATAACTAGAAGTATGCAGCTATCTCTATACCTTCTTCTTCTTTTCTTCTCGAACTGTTGAGTAATAGTTAAACCTGAGGGAATCATGATTATTATTGAAAATTTTATGAATACTGATGCAGACAAATACTTCGAAAAATCTGGTATCATTGAAATCGACCTAATCGAGGGATCCGTCTTTTTGACGTCCTTGCTATTGAGATTGATTTTGATGAGCCGATTTTTGTATGTCCATATCCCAGTCAACCAGTAAAGTAACAGTGAGTCGCAGGGAATACCAAAAAATATCACATCGAAGAACAACTTTGAGACTTATCATAGATGTACTAAGGATTAAACATTGAATGAATTCCAAAAAACTTAATAATCGCAATGACATCTTTAAAAGAAAACCTCACAGTATCTTTCGAGAATGCTTCACAGCAACACGTATCATTGCAGCCGAGATACGGAAATTTCATGTTAATAGGTAGTTCGATTTTCGTCTTAGGTTCTAGAAAATTGCAATACCTATTTATTCGTATATTCGTGCAAAATGTTTTAATTTTTTTTAGAAAATCATAGGTTGTATCAAGGGCATAATAATAATAATAATAATTCATTGCTTACATTGGTTATAACACGAGCGTTCTAGAAAATTCAGCGTCAAGTAGGCTATGGATTTTCGAAGGTTTAATTTTTGGCTTCAGTCTCGGAATATTGACAAAGCCAAACGGTAGTCTACGGAATACTCAAATATGAACTTGCTAATTTCTTCCTGAGTACAATTCATGAGCTTGAAAAAATATAGTCAAAGTGACCTGTACCACACCCCAAATAATATTTCAACAAAAAAAGGGGAAATGGTGTACAGACAACGAATGAAAAAAATTGACTTATCTAAGAGGTCCGTCTACCTTCTCCTATATACAAATAATTAGTACAAACTCAGCTATTTTGATGGCCAGTCCATCAGGTTTAAATTTTCATGAGCAGATTTTTCGACGTCCATATACATATACTTAGATGGATATTATGATAAAACTATTGTTATAGTGATAGCTCATTGTCATTCGAACCGAGAAGGCTAATATTTTTAGGAGCTTTGGATTCAACTTTTCTCGGTAAATAAATTGATTTTTTTTTTGGATATGAGAAGGAGTGGCATATATAAATAATTATTTTCAATGAAATAAAAATTATGAATATATTTGATTGTCCAGCAAGAAATTGAGTATTATTCCTTGTTAGGTAGGACAATGTATCATACCGAATAAAATTCAAACCTCCATTTTGACTATTTTTGATTGATTTCAAAGCAATCAAATTTGGCCTAGGTCGTGTTGAAATTGTACTGGCCATAATCATTCCTTAATATCGAATCTACAATATCTACGCATCGTTTTTTTCGTCTGATTTATCCATTTCATTCCCGAATATGCCTCATAACAAAATTACAAAGTTCACAAGATCACTGCCGTTGAATTCAAATTTGAATCAGAACAAACACAAGCCACTTGTGAATTCAATCCTTTCGTCCCTCCTGAGATCAAAATATATTCGAAGCGAAGTCAGAAGTCGACCCGATTGACCATAGCAGGGGAGTCAAGCCTCCAATGCCATTCTAAAGGTTGAGATATTCTCTACTAGAGACTCGGATCTGGGATATTCTGAACTACAGAATACCCAGCCTTTCGAATCTTCTCTCGTGCACGTACAGTGAAATAGTATAGCGCCAAGGTAGTTCGAGATTTTCACGTTTTCGATGAGGATGAATGAACTGAAGATTACATTTTTCCATTGACCAAACATTCTTAATTTAAAATTTGAATTTAATTTCTAAAAATTATGATGGTTCACTTGAGTCCGAAATATTCGTATTCCATAGAAATTTGGCTCTAAGCTGTATGATGAGGCTAAGCCCCCCTTGCCCACTCTGACGAGTCGCCCTTTATATGTAATAGTTCGATTTTTTCAGAAAGCTCTGCAAGTCGAAAAATTGAAAATATCTGCTTCCTGATTTATCATAATTCCAAAATTACACTGTAAAGTCTAAGATTGAAAACTATCCATCTATCTGCACACCTGTTCTTTTCTTCAAAATTTTCAATAATAATTATTATTAAAAGGTTCGTAGAAAAAAAGTAACAAGTGTACAGGTAAAGAAGGACAGATTCATAATATTATACAGTGAACTCTCGATAAATCGAACATCGATAAGTCGAATTCTGAAATGAATCGAAAAGTTCTTCTGTTACCCAGTGTAATTTCACCTCAATGAGTCAAACATTGTTCTTGATTCTTGAAGGCCAAGAAGATGAGTATAACTGCTGGAAGGGTTGTCTAGAGAACCACCACCTCCATAAATTGTACTCCCGACCACCATCACCTTTATGGGTCGAACTTTTTGATCTAATCACTCGTGATTCATAATCGAGCCATGGTTCCATCAATCCTCGGAATAGTTGACATCACTTGACGAATGACAGATTGAATTACCAAACTTTACTTGCTTGCTAATGCAAATAACTTAATTTTTCTTGAAGATGTACCGATGACAGTACGATTACGAATTATTTTTAACCTAATGACGCTTAGCATGAACATATCCGTATAATAAACATGAAAATGAATAAAAAAATTAACAAAATTTAAGATCCTGCTCAAATTATCTCCCTCAATTTCTAGTACATGCATGCAGTCACGGCTTACTTCTGCAATTGTTACCAGCGTTTTTTAGAGTCTGTGGTACATCTTCTGATTGCTATTGAAAAAAAAATTAACATTTTCAGCAAGCAACTAACAATTGGTATATGGCAATTTTATATGTGATCTATCAAATCATATCAACTGTTTCAAGAACTGTCAAAAATGATTGAAACAATGCCAGCTTAGGAATCATCTGTGAAATATAGGATATCTGACTAACTTGAAAAGGTCTGTACCTGCTCGGTTTTCTGGCCATCTTTTTTCATTTCATGAAGGAATTATGGGCGTATAAACCTTTTTGCGGACAAAGGAGATGGTTAACAAAACAACGAAGATTTTCCTTTTCATTTGTACACTGAGTTCATAATACTCTTTTTGAGTAGGTTTCAATTCTTTCATCAAGATTTTATGAGGGAAGCAGTTGCAGCCATTTATAACCCTTTATATCTCGGATTATCTGAATTTTTAGTGAACACTTTTTCTCAAGAAATGATGCCCATCTCCTCAGTTTTGAAAAACATATTTATCGGTAGATAAATAGATATATGTCTTTATTTCAGATGATATTTTCTTACAGGAAAACACAAAAATGAAACAGCACAAATAATAAATTCAACAAGACATAAATAATCTTCCAAACAATATGGCTCTAGATCTACTAGAAGTTTCTTGGTTCTAATTTTGAACTTTCTGTAACTAGTGATTATTTTGAGATTATGAGATAATTAATTGAAAAGCTTTACACACATAAGAGATGGATTTTTTTTCAGATAGAGACAATCGATGATATGGAATGTTAATATCAGCTGTTCAAGTTCTATAAGTAGTATTGATATTATATAAGTACATTAGACACTCATGAATGTAAAATCCATAAACCGTCAGAAACCCCTGCACGAATCTCTAAATTGCATGCCTAGCATCAATCTAGTATCATTTCTGACTGATAAATATCGACTTTAGTGCTGGACTCACTCCCCAAAAAATTATTCCGTATCTGATAAGAGATATATTATCCTCTTCGTATCATCTTGAATGTATTTATTCATTATTCTCAAGGCATAACATACTTTGTTCAATTTATTCAGAAGGTCCTCTATATGATTTGACCATTGCAGAAACTCATCTTAAACGACCCCCAGAAAACTGGTAAACTTCGAAGTTCTTACTTTATCCTCACCAGAATTCATCATCATTGGCTGGTCATCTTCTGATCCGTAAGATCGAAAAACAACTACATCAGTGTTATTTTCATTCAGAATGAATTTTTTCCGCGATAGCCATTCTTAGATTCCTCTCATTTCAGCTGTAGATCATTAATATCACATTTCGCTATTAAGAAATTCGAATCATTCACAAAATTGGTCGACTCTGCATCTTCAATCGAATCTGCAACCTCACATATATCATTAATCATTATCAAAAATAATAATACTCCGAGGATGCTTTCCTGTGGTACACTAAATTTATTCATGAGCCAAGTTGAGAAAGATGTTCGGCCATCTATAGCTACTCTCACATACTGCTAACGATCAATAATTTTTCGATATAATATGAAAAAATAGACCTTTTTGAGTGATAGTTTATTTTATATTTGGAATTTTCGATTTCATGTATGATAATACAAATTCGAAAATATTTCATTTGATATTATTTTTTTAATTTGAGCGATAATTTACTTGTTTTTCTTTTAAAAAAAACTGATTTGAATGATATCTAATATTGAAGAGATATTGGAAAAAAACATAGGGACTCTCACTCCGCGCGACAGCCCTCATGTACCAGCTATGAGCGCCAGCTCCGGAAGGTTAAGTTCGCGTAATATGAAAGGAATTAACATGAGTTCATGATTGAATAAACTCACTAAATGCATTTGAGAGAATAGGTGCAGAAGTTAAATGGCAACGCTGTTGGTCATCTAAAAAACGTGGGGTATACATAATATATACGTTCGGTCGTCAACTCCTATGAACATGAACGGACGTGAGATAGCACTGAAGTGACTGGAAAAAAAATTGGTGAATAAGAAAAAACTGAGTACGACACTAGAACCTACAACAACGCGTTTCATCATATACATCATTAGATTTGCGAGAACCCCGTTATTTCTGATGGACCCAAAAGCCTGGACTTATACGGGACGTCTATCAGCACTAGGATGTATTATATATATATATATATATATATATATATATATATATATATATATATATATATTTATATATTTATATATATATATATAAATATATATATATATATATAATTCACTGGAGAAATACTAGTCGGAGAAAAATACGAAAAGGATACGGGTGTTTCGACTAATTGAGTAGATAATGTCAATTTGTACTAATAGCTCTATATATTTCGTCAGAAATAAATAAATTATGTTTTTTACAGTAAGCTCCTGAAGATGTCTACAAAGTTTGACGAAATATATAGAGCTATTAGTACAAATTGACATTATCTACTCAATTAGTCGAAACACCCGTATCCTTTTCGTGTATATATATATATATATATATATATATATATATTTGAATTCATTTTTACCTAGTTATTTATATATCAACGTGTTCGAATTTATTTGTAACTGTAACCTAGACACCCAACAAATAAATTCGAAAACGTTGATATATATATATATATATATATATATATATATATATATATATCTTAATATATAAAACTCAGTCGGCCATATTGTTTGTTACACCATTTATAACTCAAGATTGGATGAACTGTTTTTTATGAAAGTTTTTTTGTTGGATTCTTCTACAGTGGGGTTAACATTAAATACATTAAAACTATGAAAAACTTGATGAAAAAAAAAACAAAAAGTAGGAAATATTTTTCCTTATTGCGAATAACGCCAATAGATGTCGCCACGAGAAGAATTCATGTTTAGATATTGGAAGAAGTGTTTGATATTTAGTTCAATTTAAAATAGTATAAGAAACTTATATTGTCGTTCATTTGTTTACAGGTAAGATTCTAGATATTGTAGAAATGTTGAATAAAATTGAAAACTTTGTTTACAGAGAAACACATTTGGTTTCAATTTCATCTGATAAAAATAGTCTTACAAAACGACAATATTTTATTATCATGGCAAAAAGAATCCAATTCACTTTCAAATTGGTAGTATCTCCAAAGGATACAAAGACAAATGAGGTTGCAATATCTTATGTTACAACGGAAGACAAGGTAAAATATATACTCTCAGAAGAAGATAAATACGTGAGTGAGCATGATGAATTGGTGAAAACAGAACATTTCAAGAGAGTGAAGAAAAGTCTGAACCGGAAGAGGACAAGAAAGAACAGTTTGGATAACATTAACGGAGGAAATGAAAAGTGTTCATTTTGATGAAGATGATAATGTAATTTTCAAAGATACTTATTTGCAACAGTTGCTACAATAGACGAAGTGGCAATTGTGATTGTTGGTGAAAATTTGGAAACGCTTGATATTGTTCTTACGTGTCGCAATACTGGAGATTTGTAACGAATATATCAAGCAATGTTCATAGGATGCTCAACTATTGTAGTTTTGGAGAGGTTTATGATGGATAAATCCATTGAATGGTGAGTACCTATATTAAAATTTAAAATGTCTTCTTAATACAAATTTGAATTATTTGATTTTAGGCCAAGAAACCACCAAGAAAGTTAGCTCGATGAATTATTATTCATTTCGTTTAATGGTTTGTCAAAATGCTGGCTGATAACTATTTGCTGAGATTTCTTCGATTGTTGCAGCAGTATTGTGTGGACATGTATTGTAAAATTGAAACAGAGCGCCTCACTTATATCAGACTGAATCAATCTAAACTACGTTGACAATTTTACCAGCAACGTATATTGGCAGCCCGCGTCATATGCTTGAATATGCACAAAATGCAATGACATACGTTCGAAATTATGGTTGTCCTGATTTATTCATTACATTTACCTGCAATCCAAAATGGGAAGAAATCACTCAACTGCTTCTTCCCGAACAAACATCAGTTGATCTACACGACATCATTGCACAAGTATTCAAACAAAAAGTGAAGTCACTAATGAATTTTATTACAAAACTAGCTGACCCGGCAGACTTCGTACTGCTTCAATCGATAAATGAAAAAGCAACATAAATATAGGTGCGTCAAGTTGGTGACTCACTAGTGGAATTTCGATATGAAAATATTTTGGGAATTTTGTGCTCATTTTGTGCCAATTTGTGCCGTATGTTACGAATTTTGTGCCCATTCAGTTTTCGAGATATTTCGAAATTTCAATATGAGTCACCAACTTGACGCTGTGACTCATATGTGGAATTTTGATATGGAAATATTTTAGGAATTTTTTGCTCATTTTGTGCCGTATGTTACGAATTTTGTGCCCATTCAGTTTTCGAGATATTTCGAGTTTTCACTATGAGTCACCAACTTGACGCTGTGTCTCATATATGGAATTTTGGAAATTTTCTTTTTTCGATGAATTGTGTCTATTTTGTGCCAATTTGTGCCGTATATTATGAATTTTGTGCCCATTCAGTTTTCGAGATATTTCGAGTTTTCTTTGAGTCAAGCGTCAAGTTGGTGACTCACATATGGCATATTTGACAATTCTCGTAATATGTCTTAGTTTTTGCTCCTGAAAAATATTCTGTTTTCTTGTGTTATAACATGTTTGGTTTATCTATGGGAGATGATTGCCTTTCATTGGGGTCCCGTAGCGGTCTTCAAACATCTGAAGTGCCGAAAAATCATCACCTGGAAGGTCGTATCTGGTTTGAAAAAACCCTCACGACCAGAGAGCAACAATTTGTGAATCTTGAATTTGAATATCGAAGGAATTTCGAAAGGAAAGTGTGATTACGTCTCCAAATTAGCTGATGAACGTGGTATCAAAGAGATTCTTCTGCAAGAAACCCACACGGCAACAGAAAAAAAATCCTCGTGAAAGAGGACAGTTGAAAGGTTATGTATTAATTGATTTTTTATAAGTTTAGCATGTTATGTTGAAAAATTATCAGTTTCGTAACATTCAACAGATTCGGATAGGGGAAATTGATGGAGTGTTTTTTTCATTTCTTTCAAATTTTGTGACATTTCTGTCATAAATATTTATAAACCTCCGAACATTATTTGGCCAAGAAATCTTAATGTTGATGTTTTTTAAAGTAGCAAATGCATTTCCAAAATGCATTCGATTTATTCTGAATAATCGGTTTCTTTTCTGCTTTTGTCTTTTTTCATTTCAGATTAAGAATTACGAGTCGTTTTGGGAAGAATCTGTGTATCCGAGCCCATCGACGGATAACATGAAGATGATCACACTGATGTCTTTCAAGATTTTCCTGATATTTGATATTTTATGTTATTTTGTTTACGGGGAGGCAGGTTTTTTCGGCTGAGGTTTTTTCCCTGGCTGTATAGTATCGTATGATACTAGTGTTGATAGTATCGTATGATTCTATAGTATCATACAAAGAATATTATGATACCCCGTTTTTTTTTACCTCAGCTTAGGTACTTTTTGTTTCAACATTTAATGTATTATTTTAGCTCTCTTTTTCATAAGAATATATATATATATATATATATGGAATTTTGGAAATTTTCTTTTTTCGATGAATTGTGTCTATTTTGTGCCAATTTGTGCCGTAAGTTTCGAATTTTGTGCCCATTCAGTTTTCGAGATATTTCGAGTTTTCATTGTGACGTCACCAATTGACGCTGTGACTCATATATGGAATTTTGGAAATTTTCTTTTTTCGACAAATTGTGCTCATTTTGTGCCAATTTGTACCGTTAGTTACGAATTTTGTGCCCATGCAGTTTTCGAAATATTTCGAGTTTTCACTGAGTCAAGCGTCAAGTTGGTGACTCACATATGGAATTTTGGAAATTTTTTTTTTCGATAAATTGTGTCTATTTTGTGCCAATTTGTACCGTAAGTTACGAATTTTGTGCCCATTCAGTTTTCGAGATATTTCGAGTTTTCACTATGAGTCAAGCGTCAAGTTGGTGACTCACATATGGAATTTTGGAAATTTTCTTTTTTTGATGAATTGTGTCGATTTTGTGCCAATTTGCGTCGTAAGTTACGAATTTTGTGCCCATTCAGTTCTCGAGATATTTCGAGTTTTCACTATGAGTCAAGCGTCAAGTTGGTGACTCACATATGGAATTTTGGAAATTTTCTTTTTTCGACAAATTGTGCTCATTTTGTGCCAATTTGTACCGTTAGTTACGAATTTTGTGCCCATGCAGTTTTCGAAATATTTCGAGTTTTCACTGAGTCAAGCGTCAAGTTGGTGACTCACATATGGAATTTTGGAAATTTTTTTTTTTCGATGAATTGTGTCTATTTTGTGCCAATTCGTACAGTAAGTTTCGAATTTTGTGCCCATACAGTTTTCGAGATATTTCCAGTTTTCCATGTTAATCATCAACTTTATGTGACTCACATGATAATTAAACAATCCCCAAGTGAAAGCCATGCTCATGGTTGTCAACTCAGCATTTTTAATGCTAAATTTGGCATATTTGATTCATGTTCAGCATATATTTTTAGCGTTTAGCATAAAGTATATTATTGAGCATATTTTCGGAAGGGAAGAGAGAAACAAATTATTGACGGACTTTTCTAATATTTCAAAATCAACAGATGCACAAGAACCCACTGGGTTGGTACTTCTTTCCATGGAGGAAGCGCGCAGAATTTTATAGCCCCAATAAATATTTATGAGCTTGCAACAACCGATATATTAAGAGAAAATATGTAAACAAACTTTTAGTCGATCCAGCCGGACATCTGGCATTTTTTCGTGGAAATTCTTATCTCTGAATAAACACGAGGCTGTCGATAATATTCGAAAATATTTTCAAATTCAATGTCCCACCGTTACGTGTATCATAATGTGTTCAAGCACCCTTGGTCTTCGAGGTTCAAAATTTCAAATGCTTTGGAAAATCCATGTACCGTAACTTTTTTATCGTATATTTTTTCGGGAGCTGAGAAACCATAAAATGAAGAATGTGAAACATTGGTTTTTGTGAAGTATCAAAGCTTGAATCACCGAGATTCAAATTCAAGTTTGGATTTAAACGAACAGTTCTTCCGCATTCAGAAGTTTTCAGTAATTTGCATATCCATTTGTGAATATTAAGATATAACATATTTTATTAATATCTATACCACATCAACTATAGGTATTTCAATTCATTCAAGTTTGAGAAAAACAGTTCTTACAATAAAAAAATGAAAATTTAACCAGGACCTAGGAATATTTTGAAATCTGATAACTCAGAACCCCAATATTCATTCACATTCAAGTGTTGTGAGTCGAAAAAAATTATATTTCAGAAATAACTACAGCAAAAAATATCAATGAAAAACTAGAATTTTTTTTTGGCACTTTCCGAAATGAAAAAGCATGTTTTTGGCATTTTCTGAACGCAAAACTAGCATATTTTGCTTTCCCTGAGATGGCAACACTGGCCATGCTTAATCCAACAAAAAAACACACCCACAGAGGACCCGTCTTTTACCAAACACGTGCGTCGTTGAAGACGTGCCGGAGGAGATCCTATTTCATATTGAATATGAAGAAGATTTGAAACGTCGAATATTCGAAACTTGGTTTTCTGTACCTCAACCTCAGACTAATATTTTTTATATAAATCATTGAGAAATACAAATAACGTTCGTAAATGATTTCCTAAACGAGTATTCATCTATCTTTCACAAGAAAAACTAGGAATATTCCGAAAACTGAAGGAGCACACAATTCGTAACATAAAAAAAATTATCAAATTTCCAAATTAGTGACACACAGTGATAATTCGAAATATCTCGAAAACTGAATGGGCACAAAATTCGTGACCTACTGCACAAATTGGCACAAAATACAGACAATTTATCGAAAAAAGAAAATTTCCAAAATTCCATATGTGAGTCACCAATTTGACGCTTGATTCATAGCGAAAACTCGAAATATCTCGAAAACTGAATGAGCAGAAAATTCGTAACTTACGGCACAAATTGGCACAAAATAGACACAATTTATCCAACAAAGAAAATTTCCAAAATTCCATATGTGAGTCACCAACTTGACGCTTGACTCATAGTGAAAACTCGAAATATCTCGAAAACTGAATGGGCACAAAATTCGTAACTTACGGCACGAATTGGCACAAAATGAGCACAATTTATCGAAAAAAGAAAATTTCCAAAATTCCATATATGAGTCACAGCGTCAAGTTGGTGACGTCACAATGAAACCTCGAAATATCTCGAAAACTGAATGGGCACAAAATTCGAAACTTACGGCACAAATTGGCACAAAATAGACACAATTTATCGAAAAAAGAAAATTTCCAAAATTCCATATGTGAGTCACCAACTTGACGCTTGACTCAAAGAAAACTCGAAATATCTCGAAAACTGAATGGGCACAAAATCATAATATACGGCACAAATTGGCACAAAATAGACACAATTCATCGAAAAAAGAAAATTTCCAAAATTCCATATATGAGTCACAGCGTCAAGTTGGTGACTCATAGTGAAAACTCGAAATATCTCGAATACTGAATGGGCACAAAATTCGTAACATACGGCACAAATTGGCACAAAATGAGCAAAAAATTCCTAAAATATTTCCATATCAAAATTCCACATATGAGTTACAGCGTCAAGTTGGTGACTCATATTGAAATTTCGAAATATCTCGAAAACTGAATGAGCACAAAATTCGTAACATATGGCACAAATTGGCACAAAACGAGCACAAAATTCCCAAAATATTCTCATATCGAAATTCCACTAGTGAGTGACCAACTTGACGCACCTCATAAATATTATAATTAACTATTATAGTGTAATGTTGGCCAAGAAGTGTTTAGAATCATTTCTTATCCCAGAAACTAAAGAGCGTAGGGGATCTGGTGGTGGGACCAATTGTGGCAATTGGTAATTAGATAAGGTAGCTGACCTGGCGAACTTTGTTTCGCCTTAGAGATGAATAAACTCTAACCATTGGTTTTATTCAAGAAGGAAATATATTCGGTGGAATACAAAACAGTACAAAATATACAAAAAATTCAATTGCATTGAAATATTTTTGAAACATGAATGAATTCGAAATAGTAATCATCGAAATGAATACCATTTTCAATTCCCAGGCTCAGAGATCTTTTATCATGAGGTTGGAGAAATGATATTAGATTTTGTCACTGAGATGAGAGATATACCGGTTTCGGCCTTGTTGGGCCTCATCAGTATCCTGGGAATTGAAAATGGTATTCATTTCGATGATTACTATTTTGAATTCATCTATGTTTCAAAAATGTTCTTGATGTGCCTTCGTAAAGGCAAAGAATTTTCTATTTCTTAAATGCATTGAAATATGTATGTACATTGTTACTCATACATCAAAAGAATTCTCTTTATTTAGAGGCAAAGAGGGAACTTTAGACTGATTCAAAAAAATCGACTTCTTTTGTTTTCACGAAACCCCCCCCTAATTATCTTTAGGGTATCGAAAAAAGACCTCTGTGAAAATATCAGCTCCAAATAATAACATTTAGAGGTCGCTCATCAATTATTTCTATTTTGCCTACTAATAGCAGGGGAAAAATTTCTTTTTTCAATAAAAAATTCCTAGAACACAAAACAATAGACGGATTTCTTTGTGTGATACATTTTCGTGTAGGCAATCAGATACACTACAAATTAGTCCCTTTCGATATTTTGATAAAACGGCCTCTTCAAAAGTTATTCGATTCGATGCTAATATTGAGGTATTTTTGAAGAAAAAAATTATTCAAAAAAAAACGTACTTTACTTGTTTTCACGGAACCCGCCTTCTAATTATCTTCAGGGCATCGACAAAAGCCGTCTGTGAAAATATTAGCTTTGAATATCAATATTTAGAGGTCGCTCATCGATGGTTTCTATTTTCGCTGCTGATGGCAGGAAAAAAAATTCTTTTTTCAATAAAAAATTTTTTGTTCACGAACTAATAGACGGATTCCCCTGTATGATACATTTTGGTGTAGGGAACTAGATACTCTACTAGAATGTTCCATACGATATCTCGATAAAACCACTCGTTCAAAAATTTGAACTTTCTTTCCAAAACACCTCAATATAAGGTATTAATATAGAGATATTTTTGAAGAAAAAGTTCGAATAACAGATTTCCCCTGTACTCCTCCTACGGCCCGACAATGACTTTCATCGATAAGAAATGATTGTTCATATCAAAATCAACACCAAAACCCAAGTCAACATATGCGACAACGTCTTTTTTGATTTTCATAGAACTTTGAATAATAGGAGTATAGTATTTTTCAGACTCCCCCTGTACTCCTCCTACGGCCCGACAATGACTTTCATCGATTAGGAGTGATATTTCATATCATAATGAACACCAAAACTCAAGTCAACATACGCGACAACGTCTTTTTTGGTTTTTGTAGAACTTTGAATAATAGAAGTACAGTATTTTTCAGATTCCCCCTGTACTCCTCCTACGGCCCGACAATGACTTTCATCGATTAAGAATGATTGTTCATATCAAAATCAACACAAAAACCCAAGTCAACATATGCGACAACGTCTTTTTTGGTTTTTATAGAACTTTGAATAATAGGAGTATAGTATTTTTCAGACTACCCCTGTACTCCTCCTACGGCCCGACAATGACTTTCATCGATTAGGAATGATTGTTCATATCAAAATCAACACAAAAACCCAAGTCAACATATGCGACAACGTCTTTTTTGGTTTTTATAGAACTTTGAATAATAGGAGTATAGTATTTTTCAGACTCCCCCTGTACTCCTCCTACGGCTCGATTATGACTTTCATCGATTAGGAGTGATTGTTCATATCATAATGAACACAAACACCCAAGTCAACATATGCGACAACGTCTTTTTTGGTTTTTATAGAACTTTGAATAATAGGAGTACAGTATTTTTCAGACTCCCCCTGTACTCCTCCTACGGCCCGACAATGACTTTCATCGATTAGGAGTGATTGTTCATATCAAAATAAACACAAAAACCCAAGTCAACATATGCGACAACGTCTTTTTTGGTTTTTATAGAACTTTGAATAATAGGAGTATAGTATTTTTCAGACTCCCCCTGTAGTCCTCCTACGGCCCGACAATGACTTTCATCGATTAGGAATGATTGTTCATATCACAAAAACCCAGTTCAACATATGCGACAACGTCTTTTTTGGTTTTCGTAGAACATTGAGTAACAAGAGTACAGTATTTTTCAGATTCCCCCTGTACTCTTCCTACGGCCCGACAATAACTCTCATCGATTAGGAATGATTGTTCATATCAAGATCAACACAAAAACCCAAGTCAACATATGCGACAACGTCTTTTTTGGTTTTTATAGAACTTTGAATAATAGGCGTATAGTATTTTTCAGACTACCCCTGTACTCCTCCTACGGCCCGACAATGACTTTTATCGATTAGGAGTGATTGTTCATATCAAAATCAACACAAAAACCCAAGTCAGCATATGCGACGTCTTTTTTGGTTTTCATAGAACTTTGAATAATAGGAGAATAGTATTTTTCAGACTCCCCCTGTACTCCTCCTACGGCCCGACAATGACTTTCATCGATTAGGAATGACTGTTCATATCAAAATCAACACAAAAACCCAAGTCAGCATATGCGACAACGTCTTTTTTGGTTTTCATAGAACATTGAGTAATAAGAGTACAGTATTTTTCAGATTCCCCTGTACTCCTCCTACGGCCCGACAATGACTTTCATCGATTAGGAATGATTGTTCATATCAAAATCAACACAAAAACCCAAGTCAACATATGCGACAACGTCTTTTTTGGTTTTTATAGAACTTTGAATAGGGGTATGGTATTTTTCAGACTCCCCCTGTACTCCTCCTACGGCCCGACAATGACATTCATCGATTAGGAATGATTGTTCATATCAAAATCAACACAAAAACCCAAGTCAGCATATGCGACAACGTCTTTTTTGGTTTTCATAGAACATTGAGTAATAAGAGTACAGTATTTTTCAGATTCCCCCTGTACTCTTTCTACGGCCCGACAATGACTTTCATCGATTAGGAATGATTGTTCATATCAAAATCAACACAAAAACCCAAGTCAGCATATGCGACAACGTCTTTTTTGGTTTTCATAGAACATTGAGTAATAAGAGTACAGTATTTTTCAGATTCCCCCTGTACTCCTCCTACGGCCCGACAATGACTTTCATCGATTAGGAATGATTGTTCATATCAAAATCAACACAAAAACCCAAATCAGCATATGCGACAACGTCTTTTTTGGTTTTCATAGAACATTGAGTAATAAGAGTACAGTATTTTTCAGATTCTCCCTGTACTCCTCCTACGGCCCGACAATGACTTTCATCGATCAGGAGTGATTGTTCATATCATAATGAACACCAAAACTCAAGTCAACATATGCGACAACGTCTCTTTCGGTTTTTATAGAACTTAAAATAATCGGAATTAATGTATTTTCAAAGTCCTTTTTTATTCCTCCGCCCACCCTTTTACGGAAATGGATTTAGTCTACTATTATCCCTAGTTAATACATAAACAACATTTTATTTCAAAATATGATACCATTCCACCATGTTTCAATGTTTTTTAAAACGCTAACTAACTCGTCTGTCGGCCGTGCCGCGGGATCACCAGTTACGGCGCACCGGTTGAACGCTAAATCTGTTGCTGGAAGAACTGTTGCTAGTTTCACATTCATTAACGAAGAGGCCAATAAACTTGCCAGAGAGGGTGCTCGGAAACCACTTACTGGCCCAGAACCTTTCTGTGGTATAGGAAAATGTACCTATAAGAAAGAGTTTCTGGAGAAGGAGAAAACTGAAAGAGAAACACTCTGGCAGAATCTCCCAGGGTTGGATAACTCCAAAAAGTTTCTTCGAAATTTTGAAACTGTAAGATCTTACAGTTTCAAAAGATATTTGGATCTAGGTAAGAACCAACTACACCTCCTCACTGGCTTTCTTACAGGGCATTGCCGCCTCAGAAAGCACTTGCTGAGAATAGGCGTATCGGACACTGACGAGTGTAGATTCTGTGAGGAGGAGAAAGAAACTCCTATTCACCTAGTCACAGAATGCTTTGGCATTGTAAGCCAAAGGAAACAATGCTTTGGTCAAGAGACCTGTAGGAGTGAGGAATTGGCTCCACTGAAGCCTTCTGATATATTGGATTTCATAAGATCTCTGGGACTGGGGGCACAATAGACCATAAGGTCGCAGTGGACTGTAACCCCTTTTAAACTATCAACTATCACCTACTATACCTGCTTTGATATGTAGTTATCTATATGATATATGGAGGGTAAAATTTTTTATGATTTAATGTAGGCTTGTTTACTGATCTTTTCCATATCATTAACCAGAAAAAGTAAATTTTGAGTTGTAACTTTTGAAGCAAGGGTACAATATGTCTTGACCTTCACAAATATGAACAATTCCTGCAATATGATCAAACCAGATCTATTTCTGTTCATATTAACGTTGTATTGTAATTCATTATGAATTAAGATTTGTTTATGAGGGAGAATTAAATGAGTTCCAAAGTTTTGCTAGTCTACGGAGAATACTTTTACTATTTTACTTCATACAATACCTTTGCCTTTGCTCCTCCATGGAAACTCTAAGAGCGAGTGCTAATTCTGGGTCTTCATTAGGATCAACACCAAATTCAAAACCAGAAGTTCCTAGACCTGCTCCACCAGTACCATCTTCTCCTTGTATGATTGGAGAAGAAATGAGAGCATCAGATAAATGTGGACCTGGAGGGATAGTTACCAAGTGACTACCACTGCCATCTCTTCCATTCAATGTATTGATGAAAGATGAAAGAATTTCTGTATTTGTTTTTCTCCAAAGTTTACTATATCAACATTCACCTTTTCCTTTTTTAGTTTCTTTGCTAGTTTCACAAGTTCCTTCTCTTCAGCAGCTACTGGGCTTCCAACAAAGGCAACTATTCTCATTTTGTGATTTTTGCCCTGTCGATGTTTGAGAGCTAATTGTGCAATTCTTATGCCTGTATGCAAATTGATATCACCATCAGGTTGAACTTGATGGAGTTTAGATAAAATACGGCCCACATCACTGGTGAGAGTAACTAATACCTCAACTTTCGCAAGAGTCAGTAAAGCAACGTTGTTTTCTGGATTCGATCTAGTTTTTGAATGACACACTAGATTTACAGCATCTTGCTGAGCTTGAAGACGGGTAGGTAAATAGTCACCATTTCGCATATAATCACTATTATCGATACAAATAACTGTACTTTCTAGTACCATTTTAGAAGCAGAAAAGCGAATTCGAGATTACAAATATTTCAGAAATTCTTTTCTCCACCAAAGGAAACTGCAAATCATTCATTTAATATATATTTCTGACGTTTATGCTTGACTGATAGAACTACTTGTAGCAGACCTACATGAAACTAGAATTACTGTCTATGGCCTGTTGAAAGTAAATGAAGAAAATAAGAATTACTTGATATTCAATTATTTATTTCAAGAAAAAAATTTATGTATCATGATTTTCTACTCGAAAATTGGCGATTCCAACTACCGTTAAGGGCGCTGCGAGTTGTAAACAATTACTTGTTTTCTAGGTTCGTTATTTTGCCACTAGCCTGGGTGGCGCTAGGCGATTTGTTTTAAAATTTTCGAATAACAACTGGATATTTAAATAATTTAGTTCATTTGTGAAGGAAATGACTGGATTTTTATTTATTGGAGTGATTTAAAGACTTTTTGAGGTGGTGTGTGTGTTTATGGACATTGAGTGAAGTGAATTGAGGTGAACCAATTCGTTTTTGCCATGAATGATGCACAGATTTTCAAATTACTTATAAGAACAATTATTACGATCAAATGAATATGTATTACACAATATCGGGTTTATTCGAAGGTAGTAGAAGGAAAAAAAACAAAAGATTGGTATATTATTAACTTCATTCTTCCTTCTCACCACAATTCGGCAATACAAGAGACTACGTTGTCGATGCCTGTCTCCCAAAATTATCGAGTAACAATGTATTTGTGTGTTTCTTCTGCATAATTCGTCAATAAATGCCATTACTTCCAAGTGGTATTCAATTGAAGCAGAATTATTCATACTATATATGCATAGGTTCAACTAGGAATGATACTTTTGAATTTTGAATCCTGCGACTTCATTGTTTATACATTTTTGAAGGTGTTCTCTTCAATGAAAATTTCCCACGAAATATGATTGAGAAGATTTCATTTTATTATTTTGATCATTTATTGCATGTTATTTGTGAAAATGAATGAAAGATTCTGTAATTCTTTCTACTCTTTATTTGCGTTTCAGCAACAGGGAAATTGTACAATTTTTTTAACACACAATATGAAGATAACAATCAAATATGAATAGAATATTCATTTACATTGGAAAATTTTATATTCTACTCACATTTACCTATAAATATAATAGAAGATAGAAATATCGATACCAGAAACTCGGGAACAATGTAATTGCAAAGCCAAAGAGAACTAAAACAAAATGCTGACAAATAGAGACAAAAAAAGTACTCATTCCTCACTAGTCAGCGTAAGTTGTCTTTTATCTAGGTATATCTCCGAAACTAACCTAACAAAATAATGTAGCATTCTAAAATTTAGAATATTCTTGTCAATGAGTTCAACTGCTTCTCATTTTGATGCTTTTGCAAAATTACGCATTAAATCAGCACTGTTTACTTGAATCTACTTATTCTTCAATAATTCTTCTGAATTTTCATTTACAACAAATTGTAGGTTCGTCAGTGCATCAACAACAGACCAATCATCTTTCATTAAATCATACATTTCCATTGTTTTTTGTTGTTCAATTTCCTCATTACTTTCGAAATCATGAGAATCAATGAATGGCCTCACATTTTGTTGAGGAATTAAATGTTTTTCTCTAAGTGAATTTTGTCTTTCCGTCCTCAATTTGCGCTGAGCCATGGTAAGCCTATTAATTTTTTTTTCTGTTGAATCGCTGGTAAATTTTAGGAAGAAACAGCATAAGCCTTCAGCATTGTATAAAGAAACATATATTATACAATGCCTTCAGTTAGGGAGCCTTCATATCATATGCTGTAATGTTGACCTGGAAAGATGAAAGAATCATTAAAAATATTTAAAAAAAATCATTTACCTGTAGCAAGATAATCAAAATGAAGCAAACAAACTACTTTATTAAACGTAGCATATTCCTTCTTTGCGTAATTTCTGCAAAAAACGTTTTTTCAGTCCTCGACTAATATAACCTTCCTTTGTAAATTGATGGAAATGTATGTTCCTATTGCTGCCTTTCCTTGAGGAGCAATTAAGAACACAACAATTAGTGTTATACACCCTTGGTAATAGTACTTTACCACTCATTTCAAAAATTTTTCCTATTTACATAGTCCAAAGATAGCTCTCAACCTAAAACTTGAAAAACTTTCAAATATCACTTGAACTGAATGTCACTGATATAAATACCTTTACCATTATTTTCCAACGGCAATTCTGCAATTCAGGAAAAAAATTACAAGAAATAAATAAAAAGAAGCAAAAATATTCTTGGTTCTATCAATATTTACGTGTAAAATTTGTTTTTATTACTTGTTTTCTAGGTTCGATATTTATCCGCCAGGTGCCGTCTAATTATTTGGAATCGCCAATTGACCATATTGACCATATTCGTTAGCTATCGGTTGCAGCTTTTTTAAGTGTTTTTGGGTTGGCGACATTGTGAGATTAATCATAATGACATTCATCGTAGTTGTCAATTGTCATTATTTATTTACTTTTTTCAAAATTTGAATTTTGAAATTTTTCCAATCATCTATAGAAAACGGACATTTTTCAAAATATTTCATCAATCTAGTTAGGTTTCTCCCTAAATTTACTACAATTATTTAAAACAAATATCAATCAATTTTATTGATAAAACAAATACACACAATTTTTAATAAAATGGATACTAGAAAGCTGTAAGTATATCTTGTGTATATTCAACATGTACAAGAGTACAATATTAGGTTCATGATTTTTCTATTTTAGCAACCACAATGGTGGAAGTGGCTGGAGCACTGTCAAAGTCGTAGCTCTACCGAAGATTTCAAATTAAAATTTCATAGGTTTGTTTGAGTTTCATAGGTTCCCTAAAAATAAAATACTTGCTAAGAAATGGTAACATTCTCTGGGACTGGAGCAAGATGCTCATTTATTAATTTCCGGAGAAAGAGAATATGCGGTTTATATTTCAAAAGGAAATGAAGAGAACTAAAGTTCCCACATGATTCCTGAGGAAACCTATGATTTCTAGTAAGCACTAAATTTTCATTTACATCTGTCCACTCATTAACATTATGTTTATTAGCAGGTCCAACAGAAAGACATTTTGAACATGATAATATAAATTTTTGTGATGGCCTATGTGAATCTTTAAAAAAAAATCATCTGAACGATAATATACCCATGAATATCATAATTTTCATTTTATAGGATTCATTGATCATTTGTTATTAAGAATAATCAACTAGATGAGTTGTAGGAACAAGTCACTAAAGATGTTGCTAGTGAGTTTACGCCCAACTTGTAAAACACTGCTTACAATTTAATTTTTGCTTTATTATATTCATACAAATCCTTGGAGCAAATAATCCTTGCTTATGCAGACTAGGAACAATTTTTATTTTTGTAGGTCTGAGAATTCATGTTGAGATTGGAGAAGTGAAAATTTTCATTATACTGAAATCTACGATTCCCATCAGTACCAAGGAAAGTTTGATGCCCAAATTCTTCAAAGCACCCCTTCTAGATAGAAGCATATAAGCAATAAAGAAGTTTTTAATTTCAATAATTGTTTATAAGTAATTATATAAGTGTTCAATTTCAATAATTGTTTTCATTTCAAAATTCGAAATGTCCCCTACGAACATGCAAATAATTTTATTAATTTAAGTTTGGTCGTATGGAAATGATTTCAGAGATATTTGTAGTACTGATATAGGGATCAATAAGAGGTTTATGTTCAATAGATCTTCTTCATGTGGTACTAATATAACCTAATTTGTTCACAACACTATTTAATTTGTTGGAAATCCAAGGAATTTTTTAATAAATATGAAAAACAAAATAACAATTGAACTATAATAAATAACAGTATACAAAGAAACTGCTAAAATTCTTCGTTGAAAAAAAATAATTGTGCCTGTAATGTTTTTATTTTGAAAAATCCACATCCTGTGTTTCATATTCCATCGCAAACATCATTTATATTATCATCTTCAAAATGCTTTCGCTTTGACCTGCTGAAAAACATAATGTGAATGAGTGGAGAGATGTAAATGAAAATTTAGAGCTTACTAGAAATCATAGGTTTTCTCAGGAATCATGTAGGAACGTTAGTTCTCATCATTTCATTTTGGAATGTGAAATGTAAACCGCATATTCCCTTCCTCTGGAAATTAATGAATGAGCATCTTGCTCCATTCCTAGAGAATGTTACCATTTCTTAGCAAGTATTTTATTTTTAGGGAACCTACGAAACTCAAACAAACCTATGAAATTTTAATTTGGAATCTTCGGTTGAGCTACGACTTGACAGTGCTCCAGCCTCCTCCAACATTGTGGTTGCTAAAATCGAAAAAACATGAACCTAATATTGTACTCTTGGACATGTTGAATATACACAAGATATACTTACAGCCTTCTAGTATCCATTGTATTAAAAATTGTTTGTATTTGTTTTATCAATACAAATTATTGATATCTGTTTCAAAGGATTGTAGTATATTCAGGGAGAAACCTAACTAAATTGATGAAATATTTTGAAAAATGTCCGTTTACTATAGATGATTGGAAACATTTCAAAATTCAAATTTTGAGAAAAGTAAATAAATAATGACAATTGACAACTACGATGAATGTCATTATGATTAATCTCACAATGTCGCCAACCCAAAAATACTTAAAAAAGCTGCAACCGATAGCTAACGAATATGGTCAATTCGTTAGCTATCGGTTGCAGCTTTTTTAAGTGTTTTTGGGTTGGCGACATTGTGAGATTAATCCATAGATATAGATTAACTAGATGTGCCCTGTCAGATGTAAACAGAGGCAAAAATGAAGAAAAGATCTCAGTGTTTACATTCCCCCCCCTGCTGTTTATAAACATTAACCTAACCTGGGGTATTTCTGTTATTTTCAAGATATTTGCGCTAGTATTCGTGATCCTAAGTTTTAATGTGCCTTATATTGATATTGAAGTTCATTTACTTCAGAAAAATGTCGAAATATTGTATTATTTGCAAGACATGTGAAAAACATTATTATTTATAAACAGCAACAAACAACAAAGGTGAGTACAGTGGCGTCAGTTGATTATGGGTAGTGGGTAGAAATTTCGTATTGTATTGATATTTGTTGTATGTTAGATCATACGATAAAAAAATAGGTATCAATAAGAATTTTTCCACATAGATCAAAGCAGTTTTCTTCATTATGACCAGAAACAAAGTATCTTGATATTAGCTCTTTGTTGACTTGGCATAGAGGAGTAAAGAATTTTTTAAAGTCAATTTTCTATTTCAGATCGCCAACATCTTTAATTTCAACTGATCCTGATATTCAAAATGAACATTCAGAGATAAGGTAGAGTCCCAAATATTGAACTCGAGAAAGTACTTCTCATACTTTCACAGCATCAGAGACCGAGAAGGCTATGATGAATGTTAGTGCTGACTTTCCTTCACAGAGGTAACTGTTCTATTTCTATTAAGATATTAGAAACACACTCATTTATTCATATTTAATTCACAACTCTTTCATTATGAATTAGCACGAGATTGATTCCACCTCTATTTGTATACGGTTTATGACCTCGTGTTCTTGGGATCATGAAATGAGACTTAATTATTAAATGCAACATTTACTTCCAAGATGAATGGGAAATATTGAATCAGAAAAGGAACATAAAAAAATAATGTGATTCTTTTGCAGATCACCAGCTTCTTCTATTACTTTCACAGCATCAGAGGCAGAAAAGGGTATGATGAATATCTGAGCTGACCCTCCACAGAGGTAATTTGATGAAGCTCAAGTCATCAGTAATGAGCTTGAAATGCTTACAATTATTGTAAGTTGACGAGATACATTGAAAACTCAAAATTAGAGAGATGTATGGAAATTTGACGAAGGCCTCAATGTTCGAGATCAATTATGCGAGCAAGGTGAAAAATCATTCAGGCTTATGAATTCAAGTGTGAATTTGTTTTCAAATAATTACAGTGTTGTGAAACTAATGATAATAAGGACGATGATTGATTTGCCTGGAGACATTTTTCAAAATTATGGAGATCACTTCTATGACGAGAAATCACTCTCAAATCATGGCTATGCTCTTGCCAAATGGATATTGCTGGTATATTATAATGGATTGAATATGTACAATGCATTGCCAATATGTATTGTATATGAGGTGTACTGATGATTTGAATCAGTTCATGAGACTGATAATAAGTGAGATTAGAAGTAGATAAGGGGCATATGATGATGAAACTTTATTTTGATGTTTATATTCTAAACTTTGTAGCTCAAAGTTAATAAAATGTTTACTACCACTTCTACCTATTCTAGAAGAAGAACATATAATGTATGTTCATGTATCTCTTTATTTGATTATGTGAATTGAATTTTTGATTAATTTAATATTTTTTCTATTTCTTTTTTCGAAACTGTGCTTTGTTTGAGCTCGTGAAGGGGCACTTGCATACAAGATATAATCTTAGGTAATGGCCTCTTTTTATGCTATTCATGATTTCCTGAATATACTTGTAATTATTATGTAACAGCTTAATGAATAAATTTGATTGATCATCAGTATGGATGAAAAATTGGTGGAACTGACATCCTGTCTAGCATCCACTATTCTTTCCAACTATAAATTAAATTGCTGGTTTTTGAATTCAATAAATTCCTTTCGAAAACTGTTTTTTTAGTTTATGCATTATATCCATGGGCCTCGTCTTAACAATAAACATTCAGGTGAGATTCATGGTGTATTTGTCGATAGAAAAACAGACTTCACCAATCTACCTGAAATCTTCAATCTGAAATGGGAAAAGACAAGAGCAGAAAAAAACAAATTATAATGAATAAAATTGTTTTCAAATTAACCAACCATTGCAGAAATGGAAAAGATAATGATTTGAACAAAAATTAAATTCAATGTCTTATGTACAAATCAGGTTTTCTTCTGATTTTAGAATATTTTTCAATGAACATAAATATACGTCAAACATTTTTCCTTAATCGATCAAAGCTCTTATTGAAAAATAATTATTCATCTCACAGAAGAGAATATTTTCAATACTACAGTTCAAATAAAAAAAAATATTCGAAGACTTTCGATTTGGTCACACTAAGATGATACACGAATACCATTTGTTGCAATGAACTGAAACCACCTAATGTGATTCTAACAGTGTTAAATTTTCTCATAGACTTCAAAATATATCCACACTATTTCGAAATATAGGTATACCACTTCCACAGGACCTTACGTTCTCATTAGAAATTATGTAATTTTTTAATTCTTAAAAAGTGTCTGAACTACATTAATTTACTTCAAGAGATATGAAATCGTATAATATTCCAATCATTTACTCTCATTTTGTAAACCTATAATTATTTAGATAATGTACCGTCGCTAATAACCATAGGGTGGAACCGATTCATTTCTTAAAAAAAAATCCTTTTGATCTCTGTTCATGAAGTTATATTTATTCCGTTTAGGTACCCTAAAAAATGCACGACACTGCCGTTTCTTTATATCATGTTTACATCGACCTGTCAAAATTCAAAACAAAAACAAACTTCGCTTTGTATATCTGATCTTCAATTTCATTCTATTCAAAGATTATAGAGTAAGAAAGATAGGAAACGCCCTTGTATCTGTGGTACTAAAATCCGACTACGATTTTTGGCTAGTTTCTTACTTGTGACACATAGATGACGCTGAAAACATTATTTAGTACAGAAACGCATTTCTCATAAATTTTTCATTTAATTGAATACTTTGTCGAAGTTTTAAAAAAATATCCTGATCGACAAAAAAGAGCAGGGCTCTGCTTTTTGGTCAGGATGATCTTTTCTTCTGCATATTGCTCTGAATCAAATGAAATACGCTTCTGGATTCTTTATATTTTTATTTGAAATGATTGTGTGAAATCAGCTGCAATACAATAATTATGAAATTGAGTACATTTCAAAAATTTGTTCACATATTAGAGAATTATCATAACAATTTCAAGAACTTATTGTGAATGAACTATCGATAAATCGAACATCGATAAGTCAAAACAGTTGTTCTGGACCCGATTCATACATATCTTACCCAGTGTATTTTAACCTCAATGAGTCTAGAGGGCCTAGTAGATGAGTCGAACTGCTGGAAGGGCCGTCAAGAGAACCACCACCTCTATAAGTCGTTCTTCTGACCACCATTGCCTCTATGAGTGGAACTTTTTGATCTAATGAATGAGAACGAAAAATTCGGTTCGTAAACAAATTATCCAGAACAATATATTTTTACCCCGAAACCTCTATCCATTTGACAACACTGAAAATGAAAAGCCCTGAACAAGACAATTACATGATACGAGTTTCAAAACTTACATTTCTATTCTCTTTGGTAATGAAAAGAATGCACATTCAAGATTATTATTTCTGCAATAAATCACCATGCATTTCGAATGTCGGCCAGTTTCTAACACAAAATTTATAACAGAAAAACACACAAACCAAGATTATGGAGTGAGCTAGGTTATTTCAGTGGAAAATACGCGAGAAAATGCAATCATCATTCAGCAAAAATATTTATTCAAGTATTTCTTTCAAAATTGACAACAGCCTACTAATAATCTCTATTTAATCTACTCTAATCTCTTACTTTTGAAAAACAGATGTCGCTGACATCACTGTATAATAGAGCAAAACACAACTCTATGCGACACCGCCGGCGTTAGCTGGAACTAAGCCCGAAACGAGTATCGTTTTGACAGTTAGTACGTGAAATCTGGGTTTATTTGTTTATTTTTACGTTTTTATTTCGATAAAAAGATATGCCTAAGGAAAAAAACCGTGAAAAACACTAATTGTTGTGTTTATGGATGTAATTCTAAAAAATCTAGGAATCCTGGAGCCCATTTTCGTGGTGAAAATCAAAATGTTTACTTTACCAATAAACTAGAAATCGTAGAGGAAATTAATAGAAGTAAATCCTGGGAGCATGTTTTGATAATGGAAAAACCTGTATCTAAACATATTAGAGTATGCTTACAGCATTTCCGACCAGAAGATTGTGCAATAAAAACAAGCAAGAGTGGAAACTGATGTCAATTGAAAACAATGTTTCATATGTTTTGAATTATTTCAGAAAACATTTCTGTTACTGGAGAAGAAAGCTGTACCTTCACTAAACCTACCAAAAAAAGCAGTTCAAGTCAAGTCATTTTAAATTTTTGTTCATATCGTTCTTGTACAATAATTTTCATTCTTATCAAAACGAATTACTTTGAGTCTACTTGATATTTTTGAATATATAGAAGTTTCAACAATTCAAGAAGCCTAGTTGAAAGTGCTGAATTCAATCCATATGATAATGTGCAATAAAACTTGCGACCTTGTGAGTTTAAGTGATTCTCTCGATGGTTGCAAAATTGAACTTATGTTCAGCAGTGATCAAATCTACATGTGGAATTTCAAATAAATTCCGAGAATTGGCAATTTTAAACAATATATCATACATATATGTATCAATTTAATATTAATATTAAAAATAGCTTGATAATATTGACGTTCATTTAGCAACGGAAAAGGTGCAATCAATCGATAGATGAGTTGAATTATTTTATTTTATTATAGCTGCAGCCTAAGACACAAGTGAGATGCAATAAATGAATAATACATTAAAATCTAGCGTAATGAATTCTTCAACATGATTAATCGAGGATCACGTCATGTTCTGCATACATACGGTTCTCTGAAGAATGTCCATTTTTATTCAAAATTTATCACCATTTTCTATTCATAGATTTTTTCCCTTCCTAAAAAGAAAAAAAAAATCAGTAGCTTCTATTAAGTGAATATATTGTTCATGCTGATGTTCATTTACATTACAATTTTACCTTCACAATCAGTAGAGTTGTCAAGATATTTTGTAGTACGTACAACCTTGTAGAGTAGCAGGGCTAAAATATGCTTGCAAATTCCAGACAATCTTGCTTGGTATGTGTATAAGATCTTGTCAACCTTCACACCATCATTTTTATAAGACATCATTTCCTCAATATGATGGGGTTGTCCTTGTAGAATTCCAATGTTTTGAAATAATTTTTTGCCACATAGAATCAAATGATTGCATTGCAACACTTGCTCACCCTTTACCCAGCATCTGTGAGCATGGAAATATTGGAAAATATCCTATAATTAGAGGAACCTTTGGTAAACATCTTGCCAGATGAACTGAAAAGCATTCAAAATTGAATAGAGCTCACCTCAATATTTTACATAAAATATAACAAAAAGCACGATATTACCTATACTTGCACTTACAATATAATCCACAGGATCCACAATCAAGGAAACAACTTCGATTATTGATAGCCAATGAACGTTTAAACTAAAAAATCCCATAAATACAAATAAAAATCTAATGTAAACACGAAACAATACTCGTTTCGGTAAACAGCTGATCGGCGAATGCAGCGACACCATCGGTAATTATTTTGTCGCTTCGTTTCCAATCTTGATACTCTATAATCTTTGATTCTATTGATATCGCGCTCAGGGCCTATCTATGTAAATATATATATCTATGGATTAATCATAATGACATTCATCGTAGTTGTCAATTGTCATTATTTATTTACTTTTTTCAAAATTTGAATTTTGAAATTTTTCAAATCATCTATAGTAAACGGACATTTTTCAAAATATTTCATCAATCTAGTTAGGTTTCTCCCTGAATATACTACAATCATTTAAAACAGATATCAACAATTTTTATTGATAAAACAAATACATACTTTTTTAATAAAATGGATATTAGAAGGCTGTGAGTATATCTTGTGTATATTCATCATGTCCAAGAGTACAATATTAGGTTCATGATTTTTCTATTTTAGCAACCACAATGGTGGAGGTGGCTGAAGCACTGTCAAAGTCGAAGCTCTACCGAAGATTCCAAATTAAAATTTCAAAGGTTTGTTTGAGTCTCATAGGTTCCCTAAAAATAAAATACTTGCTAAGAAATGGTAACATTCTCTAGGAATGGAGCAAGATGCTCATTCATTAATTTCCAGAAAAAGAGAATATGTGGTTTACATTTCAAAAGGAAATAATGAAGAGAACTAAAGTTCCTACATTGTTCCTAAGAAAAGCTATGATTTCTAGTAAGCTCTAAATTTTCATTTACATCTATCCACTCATTAACATTATGTTTATTAGCAGGTCAAAGCGAAAGCATTTCGAAGATGAGAATATAAATGTGGTTGCGATGGAATATGAAACACAGGATGTGGATTTTTCAAAAAAAAAAAACATTACAGGCAGAGTTATTTTTTTTTATCGAAGAATTTTAGCAATTTTCTTGCATACTGTTGTTCATTATAGTTCAATTGTTATTTTGTTTTTCATCTTTCATAAAAAATTCCTTGGATTTCCAACAAATTAAATAGTGTTGTGAACAAATTAGGTTATATTAGTGCCACATGAAAAAGATCTATTGGACATAAACCTCTTATTGATCCCTATATTAGTACTACAAATATCTCTGAAATCATTTCCATATGACCAAACTTGAATTCATAAAATTATTTGCATGTTCGTAGGGGACATTTCGAATTTGGGAATGAAAACAATTATTGAAATGGAAAACTTATATAATTACTTATAAACAATTGAAATTGAAAACTTCTATATTGCTTATATACTTCTATCTAGAAGGGGTGGGTGCTTTGAAGAAACTGGGCATCAAACGTTTCATGGTACTGATGGGAATCGTAGATGTCAGTATATTGAAAGTTTTCACTTCTCCAATCTTCCTCTCAACATGAATTCTCAGACCTACAAAAATAAAAATTGTTCCTAGTCTGCATGCTCCAAGGATTTCTATGAATATAATAAAAGTTGAATTCCAGGAGCAAAAATTAAATTGTAAGTACTGTTTTTCAAGTTGGGCGTGAACTCAGTAGTTAATATCTTTGGTGACTTGTTCCTCCAACTCATCTAGTTGATTATTCTTAATAACAAATGATCAATGGATCCTATAAAATGAAAATTATGATATTCATGGGTATATTATCGTTCAGATTATTTTTTTTTAAAGATTCACATTGGCCATCCCAAACATTTATATTATCATCTTCAAAATGTCTTTCTGTTTGACCTGCTAATGAGCATAATGTTAATGAGTGGACAGATGTAAATGAAAATTTAGTTCTTACTAGAAATCATAGGTTTCCTCAGGAATAATGTAGGAACTTTAATTCTCTTCATTTCATTTTGGAATGTGAAATATAAACCGCATATTCTCTTCCTCTGGAAATTAATGAATGAGCATCTTGCTCCATTCCTAGAGAATGTTACCATTTCTTAGCAAGTATTTTATTTTTAGGGAACCTATGAAACTCAAACAAACCTATGAAATTTTAATTTGAAATCTTCGGTAGAGCTTTGACTTTGACAGTGCTCCAGCCACTTCCACCATTGTGGTTGCTAAAATAGAAAAATCATGAACCTAATATTGTACTCTTGTACATGTTGAATATACAAGATATACTTACAGCTTTCTAGTATCCATTTTATTAAAAATTGTGTGTATTTGTTTTATCAATAAAAATGATTGATATCTGTTTTAAATAATTGTAGTAAATTTAGGGAGAAACCTAACCAGATTGATGAAATATTTTGAAAAATGTCCGTTTTCTGAAGATGATTGGAAAAATTTCAAAATTCAAATTTTGAAAAAAGTAAATAAATAATGACAATTGACAACTACGATGAATGTCATTATGATTAATCTCACAATGTCGCCAACCCAAAAACACTCAAAAAAGCTGCAACCGATAGCTAACGAATATGGTCAATAGGTTTGTTTGAGTTTCATAGGTTCCCTAAAAATAAAATACTTGCTAAGAAATGGTAACATTCTCTGGGACTGGAGCAAGATGCTCATTTATTAATTTCCGGAGAAAGAGAATATGCGGTTTATATTTAAAAAGGAAATGAAGAGAACTAAAGTTCCCACATGATTCCTGAGGAAACCTATGATTTCTAGTAAGCACTAAATTTTCATTTACATCTGTCCACTCATTAACATTATGTTTATTAGCAGGTTCAACAGAAAGACATTTTGAAGATGATAATATAAATTTTTGTAATGGCCTATGTGAATCTTTAAAAAAAAATCATCTGAACGATAATATACCCATGAATATCATAATTTTCATTTTATAGGATTCATTGATCATTTGTTATTAAGAATAATCAACTAGATGAGTTGTAGGAACAAGTCACTAAAGATGTTACTAGTGAGTTTACACCCAACTTGTAAAACACTGCTTACAATTTAATTTTTGCTTTATTATATTCATACAAATCCTTGTAGCAAATAATCCTTGCTTATGCAGACTAGTAACAATTTTTATTTTTGTAGGTCTGAGAATTCATGTTGAGATTGGAGAAGTGAAAATTTTCATTATACTGAAATCTACGATTCCCATCAGTACCAAGGAAAGTTTGATGCCCAAATTCTTCAAAGCACCCCTTCTAGATAGAAGCATATAAGCAATAAAGAAGTTTTTAATTTCAATAATTGTTTATAAGTAATTATATAAGTGTTCCATTTCAATAATTGTTTTCATTTCAAAATTCGAAATGTCCCCTACGAACATGCAAATAATTTTATTAATTTAAGTTTGGTCGTATGGAAATGATTTCAGAGATATTTGTAGTACTGATATAGGGATCAATAAGAGGTTTATGTTCAATAGATCTTCTTCATGTGGTACTAATATAACCTAATTTGTTCACAACACTATTTAATTTGTTGGAAATCTAAGGAATTTTTTAATAAAGAGGAAAAACAAAATAACAATTGAACTATAATAAATAACAGTATACAAAGAAACTGCTAAAATTCTTCGTTGAAAAAAAAATAATTGTGCCTGTAATGTTTTTATTTTGAAAAATCCACATCCTGTGTTTCATATTCCATCGCAACATCATTTATATTATCATCTTCAAAATGCTTTCGCTTTGACCTGCTGAAAAACATAATGTCAATGAGTGGAGAGATGTAAATGAAAATTTAGAGCTTACTAGAAATCATAGTTTTTCTCAGGAATCATGTAGGATCGTTAGTTCTCTTCATTTCATTTTGGAATGTGAAATGTAAACCGCATATTCCCTTCCTCTGGAAATTAAAGAATGAGCATCTTGCTCCATTCCTAGAGAATGTTACCATTTCTTAGCAAGTATTTTATTTTTAGGGAACCTACGAAACTCAAATCAACCTATGAAATTTTAATTTGGAATCTTCGGTTGAGCTACGACTTGACAGTGCTCCAGCCTCCTCCAACATTGTGGTTGCTAAAATCGAAAAAACATGAACCTAATATTGTACTCTTGGACATAGTGAATATACACAAGATATACTTACAGCCTTCTAGTATCCATTGTATTAAAAATTGTTTGTATTTGTTTTATCAATACAAATTATTGATATCTGTTTTAAATGATTGTAGTATATTCAGGGAGAAACCTAACTAGATTGATGAAATATTTTGAAAAATGTCCGTTTACTATAGATGATTGGAAACATATTTAAATTCAAATTTTGAGAAAAGTAAATAAATAATGACAATTGACAACTACGATGAATGTCATTGTGATTAATCTCACAATGTCGCCAACCCAAAAATACTTAAAAAAGCTGCAACCGATAGCTAACGAATATGGTCAATAGAGCCAAACACAATTCTATGCGGCCCTAGCAGCGTGAGCTGGAACTAGCCGGAATGAATCTTCGTAACCGATACTCTCTCTGGTGAAGTTTTTTTAAACTACAGATGAGTACATTATATCGATTCGACATATATCAAAGGTTATGTTGCATTGTCGATTTTTGCCATTAAAAATTATTCTCTATTAGCATTCATTGTAATTAGTTTTTTTTGTCATTTATTGCCAATACTATCGCCTATGGCGATTCCAAATAACTAGACGCCACTTTGCGGATAAATATCGAACCTAGAAAACAAGTAATGAAAACAAATAATTGACCATATTCGTTAGCTATCGGTTGCAGCTTTTTTAAGTGTTTTTGTGTTGGCGACATTGTGAGATTAATCATTCATCGTAGTTGTCAATTGTCATTATTTATTTACTTTTTTCAAAATTTGAATTTTGAAATGTTTCCAATCATCTATAGTAAAAGGACATTTTCCAGAATATTTCATCAATTTTGTTAGGTTTCTCCCTGAATATACTACAATCATTTAAAACAGATATCAACAATGTTGGTACATTATTTGGGCTATTTCCATTATCTATTGGCGAATCCCACTACCGTTGAGGGCACTGTAAATACTTGTTTTCTAGGTTCGAAATTTAGCCACCAGCCTGAGTGGCGCTAGGGGTTTTTTTTTGTAAATTTTTGAATGACAACGGGATATTTATATCATTTTGTGAAATAAATGAATAGATTTTCATTTTAAGAGTGATTTAAAGGCTTTTTAAGATGGTAGTGTGTGTTAATGCATTTCTGATTGTACATTAAGTGTGGCGAATTCAGAAGAACAACTCGTTTTCACCACGAATGATGAAAAAATTGTATGCAAAGATATTTAAATTACTTGTAAGAACAATTATTTTGGTCAAATGAATATGTATTACACTTGTTGGGATTACTCATATGACGTAGGATAATATATTTGGAAGTATTTCCTAGATCCATGAGATTCTGCAGAATTCGTAAATGAATGGTACTACCTCGAAGTGATATCTAATTGAAGCAGAATCATTCGTGCTGTATACAAGTTCAGATGAATCTGTTGAATTTGGAAACATACGACTTCATTGTTTATTAAAGTTTTCCCAAATCATTTTTGAAAGTGGGTGCTCCCTTTGATTGAGAACATTTCATTTAATCATTTCTTCAATCATATGTTGCAAAATGAATAAACGATTCTGAAATTTTTTCCGGTCTTTATTTGTGTTTTGTTTGTGATTTCAAAATGGAAATTGTATATATCTTTCATCACACAATATTAAGATAACAATCAAATATAGATAAAATATTTGTTTACAATTGAAAATTCGCCAGAGATGATACCAAAAAGTCAGAAGAGATGTATGTAATTGCCAAGTCAAAGTGAAACGACTAAAACAAAATGCTGACATAAATATAGAACAAACCTTTGAAAATTTATAAAATAATTAAAAAAATTTTAATTGTTTGAAAACTTATAATCTTCCAAACCAAATGTGACATGTTCTTTCGAGCATTTAGGCCGTCGTCGTAGATTAGTTCTCGACGTTTCGCCAGTTCGAGTGTCTGGCATCTTCAGGAGTTATATTTCAGGAGATGTTCTCACTGGACTGAACTGCCTGAGTGTTCACACACTCAGGCAGTTCAGTCCAGTGAGAACATCTCCTGAAATATAACTCCTGAAGATGCCAGACACTCGAACTGGCGAAACGTCGAGAACTAATCTACGACGACGGCCTAAATGCTCGAAAGAACATGTCACATTGAACGATGGCCGCGAAAGCCTCAACCAATTCATTCCAAACCAAATGTTTGCAAATTCAGTCGAGGAGTTCAATTGTTTTTTATTTTTAATGGCGTTAGCAAAATTCCACATCAAATCACCAGTGTTCACTTGTCCCATTGTCTTCAGATACTTTCTCTGCATTTTCAAATCTCACAGATTGCATTTTGAATAGCACATGCACAGCAGATTGTTCTCTTTACTCAAAGCAGACAATATTGCAGCATTTTTTTCTTTGATTTACACACCACATCATGGAAATGAGTACACTGAGTTGTTGATTGAGAAATTATATGTTTATCCCTAATAGAATCCTTCCTGGATTCTCTCCTCAATTTATGTTGGGTCATACAAGCCCTATTAATTTCTTCTGGATATTAACTACGTTGCAAGTTTCGGGAAGTCAAAGAAGTAGCTTTAAGCTCAGCTTTCATTTGCTGAAATTTTGAACCTGAAAAGATATATAAACTATTATGAAATATTCACAAAATTCTTTACAACAGACCTATGGCAAGATTATCAATCTAAAAATGAAAAGAGAAAACAAACATTTTTCCCATCTTCAATCTTCTCACCCAAGCTTCTCTTTTTTCAATATATCAAGGGTTATAATTCATTCACTCATAATGAAAATATAATTCCACTACCCAATATTATTCAAATGAATCTTTTTATTTCTGCTCAGCTTCAATATAGCTCCTAACCTAAAATTTAACACATGAATTTGAGAATAATCTTATGTTAACTTATAATTCTCGTATAACTACCTTTCGATAGTTTCTCAGCATCAATTCTACTATTCAGAAAACCTAATAATTACACCAATCTTCGTATATTAAACGAAAATATCACTAATTTATATTAAAAACCATGTATTTTGAACGGGATTACTCCAAAGTATACTTGTTTTCTTAGGGCGATATTTCGCCGCTAGAGGGAGTTTAGATTTTTGGATTCGCCAATACTGTTGGAATTTACCGACGTTTCGGCAAGCATTCGCCTGCCGTCATCAGGGTGTTGTTGGTCCTGAGAAGGACCGGTCTTTGCCAAACCTGCTCCGTTTGGACTTTTGCGCTCCATACTATCCAACTGAGTTGTGGGAATGCAAACGCGAGTTGTCAGACAACTCGCGTTGTGGTGTGGGGGTGAAACTGATGGTTCTATGTTCCTGAGGAATCCTACCATATATGGCTGCCTCTTGTTTCCGGTTTGAATGACATTTCGCGATTCCACCAGAATTTTTGGTAGACTGACTAGAATTTGGTAGGAATGGTAGGATGACATTTTGAAAATCACACGTGAACTTGAGGTTCATTTAAAACAATCATCAATCCAAATATGCAGGTGAGTTTTTTTCATTGTTTTACGTATGAAATTTAAAGTATTTTATTATTATCATTTTTGCAAATCAAAATAATATTTTCTCTATTTCAGTTTCGTAATGAGTTCATTACAGTACTAAAAGTAGTGCTGTAATGAAACTCATTACAGCATTGTTTTCAGTTCTATTTTTCGTTTTGTGGTTGTCAGTACTGACCTCCGATCCACTCAATTTTCGAATCAAATAATTCAAATTCCGCAATCTGTCAAATTTCGTTAGTGACACCAACTGCCAAGATACAATACAAAAGTCACTGATCTGAATTTTGATTTGAATTCCTAGAGTTTTCCACAAAACTTTACTGAAATAGAGAAAATATCGTCTAATACTCGTTGCAGAAGGCAATTCCAATACTCATGCTTTCGAAAACTCGCTCCTTCGTCGCTCGTTTTCGAATTTCGCATTCGTGTTGGAATAGGAGCTCATTCTGCAACTTGTTTTAGAATATACTATTCTCTATTTCAGTATCGTAATGAGTTCATTACAGTACTAAAAGTAGTGCTGTAATGAAACTCATTACAGCATTGTTTTCAGTTTTATTTCGTTTTATGATTGTCAGTACTGACCTCCTATCGAATCAAGTTTCGAATCAAATCAATTCAAATTCCGTGATCTGTCAAATTTCGTATGTCACACCAACTGCCAAGATACAAAACAAAAGTCACTAATCTGAATTTTCATTTGAATTTCGAGAGGTTTTCACAAAAATTGACTGGAATAGAGAAAATACCGTCTAATACTCGTTGCAGAAGGCAATTCCAACACTCATGCTATCGAAAACTCGCTCCTTCGTCGTTCGTTTTCGAACTTCGCATTCGTGTTGGAATAGGAGCTCATTCTGCAACTTGTTTTAGAATATACTATTACAATTCTGACAGGTTAATTCATCCATCACTCATAAAACTTTACAAACTCAAAGAACTACTGGGGAGCAGTTTTTACAGTAAAGGAAATATCCATAATTATTAACCGAATGTAGAATATTCCAGTTATTCTTATAATTAATTGGATTGGGTAAGTTCTGCCACATATGATTTATAAGTTGATAATCACACACATTGTACCTACATATTCTGAATACGTTTACAATGCCAAAAACTTCGGTGGTATCTACTGTTAAAATGTCAAAAACCAATCCTTGCAGATTTTTAGTTGTAAAAGTTCTTTTCATTCCAGTGTTTCTGTGTGTTGTAAGTAAAAACGTTCTTCTGTCCAATGGTTATTTGTAAAGCGGTAGCTTGGGAGCAAGCATAGTATCAGCTAATGCACTGGAACTATTATATTATATTAATTTTATCATTTATGTAGTCATCATTTTTCACCATTTTAATATTGTAACTCAAGAGCGTCTAGCCATCTTAATCATGAAGCTGTCGCTAGAAGAATGATCGTTATTGTAGAAATAAATACTTTCCTTCATGTCAACACCACCTCAAGTTTTAATACTATTTTTCTTTCCAGGAACACCCAACAAGGATAAGAGGGCCTGAAGGAAAGATGTCTGGCTGGTGCTGACTTATGAATACTGTGATTTACTTGTTGACATTCATAACACAATTCAAATTCTTTCTGATTATATATTTTGCAATGGAATGAATCTATCGTTGTAAGAAATATTTCTTAATTTGTTGGAAATTCATGAACAATAAATAAATTGTTGAAGTTCATTATTGTTCTCACTCTCCTTTTCTCCATTGTATTAAATTTCGATGTAATTTGTGGCAATCCATCATAAATTCTGATTACACAATCAGGATTCATGATAGAAGCCATAAATTCACATCGGAAATGAATATAAAAAACATGTATAGTGGGGTCTGCTAGTGGTAGGAAGTAAATTCAAAATTCCCGCTTAAATATTATTTGAAATTCCCGCCGTTTGATCACAATTCCTACCATATATGGCGGCCAATCTGTTGCCTTGGATTAGTAGGGAGTTTTCATTTCTTGTATATTCGTGTTCTGTGCGGGACCAGGTCCGCCACATTGGTACGACACATTTGTCAAGCGGTCGTTAACCCTGATGTTTCGTGTTCGGTTGTGAGTTTTGTAAAAATTATTTATATTTGAAGGACAATCTTTGTTGAACTAATTGAACAAAATGGATTCTTGTGCTGTGCGAAGTTGTTCTACCCGGGAAGGCGTAGATAAGAAGAAATCTTCAGGAATTACATTTCATAGGTTAATATCAACAATGTACAGGGTCGGTTTAAGTAGATTTGATGTCTGATACTAGAGATTCCTTTTTATATTCATTTAGAGATTTGAAGAATAAAAAGGGTCTTCAATACCCTTCTGCGGATGTCATCAAAATTTGCTTAAAGATCGAAACAATCATGAAGCGAGAAATCATTATAGCTGGTCAAAACTGTGTTTCAATTACAACTATTAATAATAGGATATTTAATGAATTTTTTTTCATCAAACATCTTCTCATTTTTAATTGATCACAATTTTGATCAGTTTTTTTTTGGATAATCATCGATTATTATTGATCAGAAGCATAATAAAGAAATATTACAATATAAGAATGATTTCTCTCTTCAAGTATAAAGTTGACAAATCAACTAGTATTAGGCACCAAAATAACAAAATTGTACTGTTTAAGGGACAGTAAAACTGTTAAATGAGTAAATTTTTTGTTTGTGAAAGGAGAACTTAGTTATTGAATATGAGAGAATAGAGAATGTTTGGAACATTCAAATATTTCTGAGATTTTATGTAAAAGTTTCCTGTCATAATATGAATTGGAAATATATTTTTTTTAACTAGGTGTACATATTTTAATATATATGTGTATGTTTATTATATAATTTTTTACATTCATTATTTATATTTTTAATAAATTTTTCACCTTATACAAAATCTGTACTTTGCCTATTATTATACTTGAACCTACCATAAAAGAAAGTAATATCTACTCGTGTATATATTCTTCAAACCAAAAAAGGGCAGGTATTCTATAATAAAAAATCTAGCTGTTATTAATATAAGGAAAAAATTGTTGATCTTCCACCTATACAAACTGAGTCATGATGGAAGAAGTAGCTTAATATTTGAAGGAACGTTAACGAGTACAACTTCCAAAGATGTTATTGAATATCACTAGTTCTTTCTGCTAATGAAAGAAGACAAAATTTCCCTTTACATTAGAAAAACTCAATTGAATTCTCCATTAAGAATGTTCTCAAAATATGATAAGTATTGTTTTAGTATATAAACTGTTGAAATTCATTTTTATTTCATGAATGTTAGAAATCATGATGTTTATTCTGCTTCATCCATAAATTAGCCTGTAATTTATTTACTCCGACCCTGTCGAATTTGTGGTTCTGTGGCCGAAACCGCCACATTGGTACGACACTTTGCCCCGCCCAGTGGACCCGTTTTATGTGGAAATCGTTGAATGCAACAGCGTCTCCTTCTATACTATCTCTATGTCGTATCCAGTCCTTCTGCTGCCCTCTAACCTCATTATTTTTCAAAGCGGTCTTATGTTGCTCGCGGGAAATACAAATCTTGGGATTTGTGGTAGGGCGGGATGTGATCTATTCGGACGAGACGTTTCGTATAATTTGGATTGAACTTCACTTACAGGTAAGTTCGTTTAATCCATAAATTATACTGCACGTCTCGTCCTCTAAATCACATTTGTAGTCGATGTTTAAAGAATTCGCAACATAAGACTTCTATCCTTGAATACTTCATTTATGACAGTATAACTATATCCAAAGATTCTAGATATATAGAGTATATATTTATACTCTATAATTTTTGACTATATCTTTATGGAACTAATTCCACTATCCACTTGATGCTAGTGGTACGAATTGATTCTAAGGAGAATTACCTGCAGTCAACAGTGAATAATTAAATCTTTTAAATGAATTCTTTCGTCAGGGTGTATAGTACTACAGAAAATATGTAGGTAAAATTACACTATTATCGGCCTAATATACAATTTTGCATCCGTTTCAGAAGTAATCGTCTAACCTACAGTTTCCTCACCGATATCCTGCCAGAGATTTATTGTACGGGGAATCTACAATGAAGGTTGCGTCTGTTTTTGGCCTACAATCTTGATATTATTACGGCCTTCCTGATCTCATACTTGTTCTTTTCAATTGGTATTGTGCATGAGTTTTAGTCTGGCCAAAGGACTATCCATCCAGGCAACCATTTTCTTTTTTTTTGTTTTAGGACACCAGTTCTGGTAGGATATGATACTTAGGTATAACAGTTCATTCCTGTTGACCACCAATCAATCCAAAACTCTGCATGGGTTGAAAGTTCGCAAAAATAAGAATTATTCATTGCGAGCCATGTGGAACTACATGAAAATGCTTTACTAAGAAATGCTGTCCTGGTGAGTACAAGATGATGAACAACTTCCAAAGACTGAGTACTGTTTGTCAGTCTCTGCATATGATCTTGTGGCCAGAGAACCAAACAATAGCTCAAATCGACCCACATATTTCGATGTTCTGTGACGACCTATCTCAATAGATGCGTGAAAGTGAAAATGGACGTTCAGAATACAGTTTAGATATATATTTATTATAATATTTCTAACTGTTGTACACTTTAATTAAATTTATTGTTTAGAATTACTTCTACTTTTTTCAATCTTGTCATTTCTTTCATGACAGCCCAAAACGCCCAATAATCCGTTCCACTTGAGTTAACATAATAGCGCTATCAAGCAAGTGGAATGGGGAAAAGAGCGTTCGTGAGCGTGAGCGTTGTGATCGCCAAGTGGAACGCCCCCTAGTTGTCAGGTCCTTAGTTTGGGAGGGGGTGTTGAAGTAAGTACTGCTGGCCAAAGTAAATTTGGGATCAGTCCACTTCTATAAAACAACCTGATGATAACTAATGTATTATGTTTGACCTTTTGCGCATGCGCAACAAAAGCATGCTCAGGTACTAGTTTCTATGGACGCTAGTTCTGTTCAGGGACATATGAATAGATAAAGGTGTCCCAGAAGTAGTAGTTGAGTATTGCTATTCCTTGATTGTGTATTGATTTAATGTAAAGTGTGAACTGTTTTAAATATCCATATAATAGACTTTGTTAAAATCTGTGCACAAGCCATATTGATATCCACCCTCACAGATCTGTCATCTGATCATAGTCCCATAATAATCAGTCTTAGTACTCACCCAATACAGAAGAAGCCAATACCAAAATTATGCACCTCAAAAACTGACTGGGAACTATTTCGGAAAACCATTGATGAAACCATAACTCTGAACAATCGAATAAGTAATGATGAAGAAATAGAAGAAGTTGTTGAATACCTGACAGAAATCATACAACACGCGTCCTGGACTGCTACACCTGATACAAGCGAAAAAGTGGAAATTCAAAATACACCTACACATTAGGCAAATGATATCCGAAAAACGAAGAGTAAGACGTCGATGGCAAAGAAGTAGAAATCCATCAGATAAAAGAAATCTAAACAGACTAACCCATGAAATCACGAAAACCTTATTACAAGAATTGAAGAACAACAGTTTCCATAACTACATAACCCAGCTATCCCCTGACGACCATTTTTTATGGAAAGCCACTAAAAAGCTGAAACAACCTATAGTAAGCAACTCACCCATCAAAAAATCTGATGGAACTTGGGCTCGCACAAACTCTGACAAATCAACAGTCTTTGCCGAATATTCAGCTGATGTATATAGTCCCAACCAACAACTAGGTAACTCTGACAGAGAAATCAAAGATTTTCTAGAGGTTCCTAACCAGTCATCTTCTCCAATTAAGACCTTCACCCCAAATGAAGTATACAGTGAAATTAAATTGCTAAATTCACGCAAAGCACCTGGTCATGATCTCATAGTAGGCGACATACTGAAAAACCTGCCACGGAAAGCCATCGTCCTTCTCACAACCATATACAATAGAATTTTAGAAATAGGCTATTTTCCAATGCAGTGGAAACTCGCACAAGTGATCATGGTACTGAAACCCGGCAAGTCTCCAATAAACTGTGAATCCTACCGACCAATTAGTCTATTACCTATCATGTCGAAGTTATTCGAAAAACTCCTACTAAAAAGGTTAGAAGAAACAACACTGAAAGAACATATACCAGAGCACCAATTTGGATTCCGAAACAAACATTCAACAATCCAACAATGCCACCGAATTGTCAACAAAATCAAAACTTGCCTTGAAACAGGGGAATACTGCACTTCAGTATTTCTAGATGTGAAACAAGCCTTTGACAGAGTCTGGCATGAGGGGCTACTATTCAAACTCAAAAAACTTTTACCTGATCGATTCTACAGAATACTGAAGTCATACTTGAATGATCGCTACTTGCAGGTTAAAATAGATGACTCCTTATCAGATTATAAGTCCATAAGATCTGGCGTTCCGCAGGGTAGCGTACTCGGACCTATACTCTACCTCATATTCACCTCGGATATCCCACAAACTGATCAGTCCACCTTAGCAACATTTGCAGATGACACAGCAATTATAACCTCTGATGCAGACCCATTAATATCCTCTCAAAAACTACAAAACCATCTGGATGTTCTGTCTGAATGGCTTATAAAATGGAAGATAGAAATTAACACCAACAAGTCAGCCCAGGTAACTTTCACCAATAAAAAAGGGAAACCCCCACAAGTGAAACTGCAAAACGCGCCCATACCTATTCAGTCAAAGATCAAGTTCCTTGGACTATATTTGGATGATAAACTAACATGGAGAACTCAAATAAAAACTAAACGGCGACAACTAGACATCAAAGTGAAAAAAATGTTCTGGTTATTGAACAAAAAATCGAAGCTGTCCCTTGAAAATAAATTGACAATCTACAAATGTATCCTGAAAACAGTGTGGGCATACGGATTAGAACTGTAGGGATGTTCTAAGGGCCGGTTGTTCAATTGAGGATTAATCCGCTGATTATTGGATCCAGGATTAACTTCTAACTCTGGATCAGAGAAGTCGGTCGTTGTTCAATGACAAACTAACACCGGATTACCTGATCCAGTGTTAACCTCGGAATTCGCTGTTTTCTCGAAAGCATGTTGGCTACACTGCTATTACCGATGAATCGAGCCGTCGTTCTTCATTGAAAGAAGAATTTAAGTTCTATCATTTTAATTATCTATGTCGATAAGCCGACACGATGAAGATTTCGAATTCAAAATTTCATTCCTTTAAAATCTTGAGTGAGTAGTTGAAAGTGAAAACGGTGTTGAAAAAATTGAAATGGAAGGGATTGAGAAGAGAACTTCAAACTTTAATGAAGGGGAAGAGAAAGTGTTGATAGATCTTGTGAACAAATATCAGCATATAATAGAAAACAAGAAAACTGATGCTGTTACTAACGAGGAAAAATTAAACACGTGGAAGGAACTAAGCAGGGAATTTAATTCAATTTGTGGTGGTTGCAAATCGTAGCAAATCCTGAAAACCAAATTTAAAAATTTGAATCGATTGAAAAATTCTTTTTCTGTTAATTTTTCCCAATAGTTACGAATACCGGACTCTTTCGCATTTAAAAAAGTACATCAATCACTTCCAAAAATTCTTCATCGTCTGTGATATTTTCATTTTCCACATTCGACATTTTCAGTTTTCACCAAAAAACACATTGATCTCGTATCAAAACAAAACAACAGATTGTAGAAGTGGAACTGTCAAATAAGTTAGGTTATAATCCGTGAATTATCTCTGTAATTCCTCGAATTCCATGGGTTAACCATAACCTCCTTCAATTAACAAGCCGCGAACAGCTGAGATGTGGCAACGCAGCGGAAGGCCGAGAAGTTTTGACGCCTTGTTGTTTGTTGTGTTTGTGAATTAATGGTGACCGTTCGTACTGATTTTACCAATACAGTATTGAATTTCGGGCATGAGTCCTGGTTAGTCATCAAACAAAACCAGTTCACGAAATGTGGAATTACATTTTCTATTGCAAAAGTGGAAAAAGCGACATTGAAATCCACATAAAAACAGTTGAACACAAACGAGCAGTGTCAGCAGCAAGTTCGAATATTTCAAGAAATAAGAATTTGGAGAATTGATGGCATTTGTCCTGGTTCCAGGTTGGAAAGAAATGGTCACATTATTTGTGAAGTGAATTGTGCCCAAAAGAAAAATTCTGTGTGTGTGAATGAAGTGAAAATTTCATCTTTCATCTGGTGTCCTGTGAAAGAAACTTCTCCTATTTCGAATCAGGCCAAATAAATGTTGTGTACCCGGCTGCAAGAGCAATTACAAGACTTCGTTTCGTTTCAAAAATGAAGAACTGTATCAATATCGTGGATTAGGCAATTCCAAGAGAAAATTACGTTTCGATAAATTCAGTTTGGTTTCCGAAATTCATTTCCATGAAAACGATATCTTGAAATTTTTATTAAGTTTTATTAGCTGATGGAACCCATGAAATGTCAACAACTCAAGGAAAAAGCAGTTCCTTTATTTTGTCCAAATTTACCGTTTTATTAATCTAAAAAAATTCTCAACAGAGAAATAATCCCCAGTATAGAAAGATGGAACGATAGACTGAAACAATAATGATATAAATGTTTTTTTCAATTCGGATTTGATTAAAGATTATGATGACCTAAAAAATAACTCGACAACAAAATCTACTTTTTTATTACATTTTGGAGAGACTATAACAGTAAATGTTTTAATAACAAGTGAGACCCTTCAGGTAAAAATTTTTTTAAAGTCTGAATTATCATCTAAAGATTTGAAATGGATCCTACTTATATCTCAAGATTTCAAGGTGGTCCCAACTTACAAATGAACTTTCTCGGTATAAATAAATATTATGTAGATGAACGAGGTTTGGAAGGTGCGGATGCTGAATTGTATAAATTGAACAAATCTTTATATTTTATTAGAAACATTTTTGTAAGGGGAAGCGAATGAAAATTTTGGAAAACTCTGACATTTCAGATGGTGGCGGATCAAATGTGACAAATTATAAGTAAAAAAACCGAAATATTCATCATGTTCATAGTTTTGACATTTATTCTATATTCTCAATCTCCCCTAATTATTTATGTTTATTTCTTCAGCTATAGTTATTAAGTTCAGAGATTTTATTTAAGTTCTGTTATTAAATTTTGTACATGAAGTTATTAAATGATTTGGATCTCAAGTTTTTCTCAGATTTACCTATTATGTTGATTACATTGATTCAAATACAAAATTTTGTGGCATGAGATGACCCTACACCTTCTCTTTGGTTTTTGCTGAACAACAAATTGGATATGAAATGTGCTGTATTGTCAAAATACATTGATAATCAATCATTTAAGTTCTGTGCTTCTATACAGATCAAATAATTTCGTTCAATTGATATCTACCGGTTATAATAAAGATGATGAATCAAACCAATTCATTGGTCAAGTAGGATTTAGTATTGTTGCTTCTAGGTATTTGATTGAATTTAAAACATTCCATATCGACTATTCGACAATTAATTGAAAATATATTTGAAAATCGCGCTCCTATTATAACGAATTTACTGCGGCCGTCCGAAGTCCCAGTCGGCCTTCCGGATCCTTCATTGCGGCGTTGCCACATTTTGTTCACGGCTATGTGTTTAAGATGGCTGTGGGTTAACTTAACCCTGAGTTAATCGGTGTTTTCTCTTGATCCTTCATTGAAAAACGGCACCTCGTTCGTAACCCCGGATTACCAGTAATCGCGAGATGATCTCCTATTGAACAACCGGCCCTAAGCCATCCAACTTAAGAATACTTGAGGCATTCCAGTCGAAAACGCTCCGTATGATAGCAGGAGCTCCATGGTACGTGACAAACCAAACCTTACAAAACGATCTGGGGATGGGGTCTGTAGAAGAGACACCATTAGGCCAAGAATCAATAAATATAGCGACCGAACCACAGATCACGAGAATATGATGATTAGGAATCTTTTCGCTCAACCCCTCTCGGAGAAGAGGCTGAAAAGAACCTGGCCCGAAACCTCTTGGAAGAAAGTAATTTTACGGAGAACCATTTGTTAGATTAAAATATGAGATTGATTTATTACTTTATTTAGTATTTCGAAAGATACAAAGTTTCCTTTTACACACCAACTACAAGCTACGCTCTTAACTTAGGTTAATTCTTGTCGTCGATCATGAACATAGAGACCGACTGTACTGACGTTTCTACTGTCATAGAATATAGCAGGTTTGAAAAGTTTTCTTCCTTATTTTATTCGCTTACACCATTGATGGATGGTACCCGACTCAAACCAACATTTTTCATAAAATTTACTTGTTACTATTAAAAAGTAGATTGTAAATATCCAATAAAGAGTTAATAAAAAAAAAAAATTAGTAGCATGAGTAAGTGCAATGAATTCAGCTTCTGCTGAACTTTGTGCCAATGTTGATTGGAGTTTCGAGCACCATAAAACAGGATAACCAAATGCATAAATTACAAAGCCTGTAGTTGACTTTTGACTGTTCTTATCACCTGCAAAATCTGCATCACAATAACATGATAAAATTGGAGAGCCTACAGTATATTTTAGACCTAACTGACTTGTACCTTTCAAATATCTGAAAACTCTTTTTACTAATGTCCAATGATACTGTGTGGATTAGCTTGGAATCGAGCCAAGTAACCTACAGCAAAAGATATATCAGGTCTTGTAAATAAACATAAGTACAACAGAGAGCCTAAGGCTTTCTTGTACGGAAAATCTGCTTCATTAGTAACTTCTGGAACTTTTTGATTTCCTTGAGGAACTAATGGAGTATCAACTGAATTTGAGTTTTCCATTCAAAATTCCTTTTTAACATTTCCTTCACAAACTGGGTTTGATGAAGAAAACAACTGATTTTCTGATCTAGTGATTTCCAAACCAAGGAACTTAGTTGGAAAGCCAAACTGTTTGACATTAAAACTTGACTTCAACAAATTCACATTTTATTGAATAAGTTTTCCACAACTACCCGTAATTAATAGATAGTCAACATATACTAAAATCAAAATAATCTTACCATCTTCTTCTTTCTTATATAAACATGGTTCACGTAAATTTGATTCAAAATTAGAATCCTTCAGAAATTTATCAAGTGTCATAAACCAACATTTGGTGCTATAGATAATCCATAGAGAACTTTTCCGTAACTTCAATATTACCTTTGTTTTGTCAAGATTGATTCCTTCAGGTACACTCACATATTTTGGTCTATCAATTTCTCCATGCAGAAATGCTGTTTTGATGTCCAACTGTTCAATATGCCATTTCCTAGAAACTGATAATGCAAACAAAAGTTTAACGACTGATAGAGCTGGTGTAGGAGATGCAGTTTCCTCAGAAGTATACTTTTCAGTATCTTTGCATCCTACAACAACTAAACGAGCCTTTACATACACCATTGTCTTTCGTTGTGTAAATACCCATTTTAGAGGAATACTTTTCATACCTTTTTTCTTTCCACGATTTCCCAAACGTTATGTTGGTTTATCGCTTCAAGTTCTGACTGAATGGCTGTTATCCACTTACTGCTTTCTGAAAACATGTTGTTGCTTCCAGATACGTTTGAGGTGTTCTGCTTGTTTCGTATATTTTTGTATCATATACAAAACCAAATGCATTTAAAATTGTAGCATTAACTGAAATTTGTGGTACATCACGGCCATTGCTTTCATCACCATCAAAATCATCTAACTGGGATATTTCTTCATCTTCTTCATATTCTATCTCATTGTTTATCTGAGAGTTAACTGAAAATTTTCTAACATATTTGTAGCACTTGTTTCATTAACAAGCTACTCTGTACTGGACTTCCAGTTCTTACAGAACCAGACTTTTCATTAACTGATTTTATTTCAATAGGTTTGTTTTGCAACTGATAAAACAGAATTGTCAACAGATGACTCAACAGATATGTCCGTTATGGACGCAACAGAATTGCCAACAGAGGGCGTTACAGAAATGTCCTCACTGGACTCAACAGATTCGGATGAAACTATAAATTCATCACTAGAGACTGATAGCTTTGATTCACATGACTTGTAGGTCAACTTTTCATTTATTAAAACATAACAGGATGTATGTAATCGTTTTACAGGTTTTAGGATCATACAACAGAAGCCAGTCAGTATCGGTATACCCTACTAAGTACATTGTGCTAGATCTTGCGTTCAAACTTTCTGCCCTTTGGAACATTTTCGTTCTTAACTTCGGCCTGTGAGCCAAAAATTCTTATATTTTGCAGATCGGCTTGTTTTCCATAAAGTTTTTCATATGGAGTCAGAAATTCTACTGATGAATGAGGCGTACAATTGTATAGCAAACGGTAATAAATGCAAAACCCCAGAAAGTAATTGGAAAGCCTGATTCAAATAACAAGGCTCTAGTCTTTCTTGGAGTGTTCTATTAAACCTTTCTGCAGTTCCATTATGTTCGTGTTGATAAGGTTCTGCTAACTGAATTTGAATACCAAACTGATCGAGAACTTGTTGACACGATTCGCTGATGAACTCTGTTCCATTGTCACAACGTAACTTACTGAATTGACCAGGATTAGGAAATAATGACTGAAGAACTCTTTAAAAATTTGAAAGTTTCAGATTTTTGTTTCAACAGGAAAATTTGTGCATATCTTGAATAATCATCAAGAAGAACAACTAAAACATACTTTTTTTTAGTGAAATGTGTTGGCGGATTGATAACTAACAGATCTGAATGAAGAATTTCACAAGCTCTGGTGGCTCGATCTCTTTCTTTTGCACATGTTTTTTTGGTCATCTTTGCTTTCGAACAAATTGTACAATTACCAGTACTTAAATTATATGTGAGTTCTTTAACTCCTTGAACAACATTAGGTAATTTTCCTAAATAAGAGGATGATATATGACCCATTCTACGATGCCACATACTACCTTCTTGAGCCAACTGTTTCAATTGATTACGAGTTATCTCTTACGTAATTTTCGTGCTTCCCTCCTAGTATTACTAATTATTTTATTGGTTTTGATAACCGAGAGTTTCATTTCACACAAAGAATTTTCTTTCAAATTAAACTTTTTATTTATTAACTTGTTTTTATCTACATTTACTTCTTCGCAGATCTTGCTTGTACTACTAAAATTTATTCTTGCCGATAATCTATATACGCCATCCGATACATAAAGTAGGGAGATCTTTCTTCTTAATTTTCTAGATAAAATAAACCAATTATTAGCATTTAGCACAAGACTTGTCCCAAACTGAACATTAAATGTGTACTACGCACCCCTATATGATCATTTGTCCTTTTTGTGAAAAAAGTGACTTTGTTCATAAGGGAGTGTCTAGATGTTAAGAGGGTTGACGAATGAGAGCGGCTTCATTGTCAACCTAACAACAAAATCTAGACTCTCTCCACTTCGAAGAGAGGGTGGGTCCGGCCTTCTGCAGAATCGAGAAGGTCTTGGTGTTATTTTTCTTTTTAGAGAGAATTCTGAGTATTAGGAATAATTAAAACCACTGAGATAACATAACAGAGATATCTATTTTCCCCAAAATACCTACAAAAATTTACTGAAGTATCATTTAATTCCTATGTCTGCACCTCAGACTATATAAGTAAAATTTTCAAAAAAAAAAAAACTATAAGTTTTCCTATACTCTAAAGTACTTAATTACCCAGATTTCAACATAACATATTACTAAGAAATTACACAGTGAGCTGATAGGAGATGGCAGATGGCAAGACTTTTGGACTATTCTCATCAAATTAAAATTAGAAAATTCTGACTTTTTATCTCCCGCGCTGGTATGAAATCCAAGTTTCCTGAAATAAATCACTCCCGGTCCGATTCACTTCCGTTTTCGCAAAACTTTAACCTAACTACTCCGACTCGAATATCCTAACTGAATAAAAAACGTAAAATTCCCCTTTTTACAAACAACTACTACTTCGGTCTCCCTTTCTCGAAGCTACCTAGTTCCGTCAACTACGAAATAACCTGTCCTTATTCCCTTAACGTACCTACCCAAACCGTTTCCCCCTTCGAAACGACCTAATATTTCTAAAGTACCGAAATTTGAACTTCACCGATTCCCGACGTCTTTTCCGTCTTCCGAGTAATCTAAGGATATCTTTCGCGACCGGAGTCCCTAGATGCACTAACTTTCCGATCTTCCGCGGAACCACCTGGAAAACCTCACGGAACCGTCGTCCTCAGGTCTACTGACTTCTCCCTTGGGAAAACTAATGTGCCTCCACCTCTGGTGGGTGGTTCCCCCTCACCTAACCTTTTTGAGTAGTACCAATCAGGTATCAAAAAATTTCCTCTCCTTCTCCAAATTAGGCGTGCCTTGGCAATGACTAAATAAATACTCAATTTTGCAATTCAGCAAAGATTTTCCTTCTCACGATTTTTCTGCTGAGATCCCAAAGTGGAGCCCAGTTCGTACGGATATTTATATTAACTGATAAAAGGTCTGGTGAATATTTCATTTCATAGACTGCGAAAGGAAATTATTCGTTTATCTCCAGATGTCTAAGTCATTGAGGATCGAATAACAGCTCTCTGAAAATCCCGTGAGTAACATTGTATTTACGCTCCTTTTCAACTATGTGAACTGAAAGTTCAATAATTCCCATGGTTTACCACAAATGCACGGACACTGAGAATATTATCCCTTACTACTGGGACATACTGAACATTAGCTAGAGTGTACAATGTGCGAACTTTTTCCAAACTGTACATGTAATGGAAGAGTTCCCTGACCATGACATAATGCACTCAGTTTCCGATGCCAGCACAACAGATATGGGCTCTTTATAGGCCTGATAGTTAACAGAATATTTTGTACATTCACTACATGGTGAGATGCACCAGAATCAACCAGAAATGTTGCAAACATACCAAAATTGCTCAAATCAAACAGTGACTTACTAGATTTATTTTCTTTATTCTTCTGCAGTCCTTTTTTTCATGACCCTTCTTATGCAGAAATAACAGAATCTCTCTGAGTTCGTGCATGTGTTAGCCTTATGGAACAGCAAACAACACTTTCTGCAACTTGAATCACGCTTCTCAGCTGGTGTCATTTGCTTGATTCTTTCTAATTGGTCCACTGTGTATGGGCTGTTTTCTGCTCTTTTATCCTTAAAATAAGGAGTTCGCTTTGAAGGGAATTTATCTTTTTTGGAAATTGGCCTCCTTGAGTGATCTATTGATCTACTCTCTAAACAGAATCACATATATATAATAATAATATTATTATCATCATTCTTTCCACATTTAATGCAGAGTACTGAAACGGAATGAGGATTAGTAGAGATACATTCTCCAATTGGATAGTCAATACAAGATGAACATACGGTGTGTACTTCATTGATCTCAGTGTTGAGATTTTTACCTGGTATATCGAAACATTCAAAACAAGTATCAGAACAATCATTAAAATCATTTTTATACATACTGTTTTCGACCTCTCTGTAATACTGACTATTTGCCACCTCTAAAAAGGCATTTTTCACAACTCATACGTCCTAGTTTCTTCTGGTAGGGTCGCCATCGTTGTAAAGAACGCCATGAACCCTCTTGCATCCTTCACCTTGTGTAGAAAATAGCCCACTACTATTTTTGGTTCCAGAGTGCATCCTAGCTCCTTGAAGTCCTGCACCCCTTCTCGAATTGGGAGACGAAATTTACCGGGTTCATTTTTGGGTAGAACACCGTTTTCCCGAAGTTGTCCAAAACTTCCACCATCTTCTGCACATCGTTTTTCCCAAACATCTGAACTAATTTTTGGAAAGCTTCCGCTGCCGACTCCTGATTTTCTATCACGGTTTCTAGGGGCATGCTGCAGTGACGCCTCTAGATATTGCAGCACTTGAGCGTTTATACATATTTTTCACTTCGATAGTCATTGTACATTCTGGTCCGCCTAAATCAAAATGTAGGAATTGCGAACGTCCTGGAGCCCGCATGTCTCGTTTCACTCTTTGCTTCCAGGAGCGGAAATTCGAGTGTCCTCTTAGTTTATCATCACTTTCAAAATGTGGTATTATGAAAGCTGGTAGATTCACTTTCTCTGTAGGTAGATCTGATATCACACTCGTTGATGGAGATCGGATGTTTCCAATTTTTTTGCCAACATTTGCACAAACTTGGGTTTGTTAGCATGGCGAAAATATGTTGTTGAACATCCATTGCCGACTTACTAAGGTTCGATTGATCCATTTCTTCGTTGTTGAATTAATTGACATCGTTTTTGGTAAAAGCACGTGGTCTTCTTGTAGCACGCGTGGTCTTCTTGTAGCACGTGGTCTTCTTGTAACACGTGGTCTTCTTGTAGCACGTGGTCTTCTTGTAACACGTGGTCTTCTTGTAACACGTGGTCGACGAAACGGTTATTGAAATACTTTCACTTATAATGTCTTCACAAGCTCTGCTACCATGTGGGGGTGGATATCAATATGGCTTGTGCACAGATTTTAACAAAGTCTATTATATGGATATTTAAAACAGTTAACACTTTACAATAAATCAATACACAATCAAGGAATAGCAATATTCAACTACTACTTCTGGGACACCTTCATCTATTCACATGTCCCTGAACAGAACTAGCGTCCATAGAAACTAGTACCTGAGCATGCTTTTGTTGCGCATGCGCAAAAGGTCAAACATATATACATTAGTTGTCATCAGGTTGTTTTATAGAAGTGGACTGTCCCAAATTTACTTTGGCCAGCAGTTCTTACTTCAACATATTTTTACCATAACCCGATTACTTTTGAAAAACAGATGTCACTGACATCACTGTAGTCGCTTCGTTTCCCATCTTTATACTCTATAATCTTTGTCTCTGTCATTATGTCGCCAACCCAGAAACACTTAAAAAAGCTGCAACTGATAGCTAACGACCTGTGTGAAGATAGCTGCCAGCAACATAGCTGCCAAAAATCCCGAAGATACCCGAATCGCCGGAGGGGATCAGTGGCGTGCGTTACTATTGTTGCGCCCCAGGATATGGATTATGAATTTGTATTTTGAACATAAATCAAAATATTGCCTAAATAGCAGCCCAAATGGTATTTGATCCATTGAGCACAATTCAGTTTTGATATTCAGAATTGAATGTCATCAAAATAAAGAAAAGAAAGAAGTGTCAGCAGGCACTTTACGTGGAATATTGTACTTTTTTTATCTCGGTATTTTTCGAGTTTCCGATATAGAAACTTATGAGAGAACCTCGAGGGGCATTCCAAAATCAACATGCAATGAAAAATCTACTTGCCTGCAAATGATCCCTCTATTCATCACCTTTTCCGCTAAGTTTGAATTTCGCTTCTAAGTTGAGATTATTTGGGACCATATTTCTCGTTTTTCTTCGTCTTTTCAAAATGGAAATTTATATGAGACTAGTGAGGGGCATCCAAAAATTATCATGCAATAGAAAAATCTACTTGCTCTAAATATGGCCCCCTCCATTCCCCAGCTTTTACGAATGATGAATTTCGCGTATAAGTTAACCTTTTTTGAGACCACAATATCTCTTTTTTCTTCGGGTTTTCGATATGGAAATTTATATGAGAATGTTCGAGAAGATCTCAAAATTGACACGCATTGGATAAATCTACTTGCTCTAATTATGGTACCCCTCATTCACATCACATTTTACGAATGGTGAATTTCGCGTCTAAAGTAACCATTTTTGAGACAACATATCTCTTTATTCTTCGGGTTTTCGATATGGAAATTTATATGAGAATGTTCAAGGAGATCCCAAAATTGACATGCAATGGAAAATTTTACTTGCTCTCCAATATGCCCCCCCCCCCATTCAACACCTTTTACGAATGGTGAATTTCGCGTCTAAATTAACCATTTTTGAGACCACATATCTCTTTATCCTTCGCGACTTCGATATGGAAATTTACATGAGAATGTTCAAGAAGATCACAAAATTGATATGCAATGGAAAAATCTACTTGCTCTAAATTTGGTCCCCCCATTCAACACTCAAACCCTTTACGAATGGTGAATTTCGCGTCTAAGTCAATCATTTTTGAGACCACATATCTCTTTATTCTTCGAGTTTTCGATATGGAAATTTATAAGAGAATGTTCGAGAAGATCTCAAAATTGACACGCAATGGAAAAATCTACTTGCTCTAAATATGGTACCCTCATTCAACACATTTACGAATGGTGAATTTCGCGTCTAAGTTAACCATTTTTGAGACCACATATCTCTTTATTCTTCGGGTTTTCGATATGGAAATTTATATGAAAATGTTCAAGGATATCCCAAAATTGACATGCAATGGAAAAATTTACTTGCTCTCAATATGGTCCCTCAGATTCAACACCATTTTTGAATGGTGATTTTCGCGTGTAA